>JAPJBO010001622.1:0-35233 GCA_030068145.1 Diplonema papillatum | reverse complement strand
TGTCGTTTCATCAAAGCTGCCGAGGAAGTCCAAGTACCATCCCAATAGGGTCTTCTGACCAACGGTGCATGATAGAGACCACGCGGCTGCCCAGGACGTTCCGAATCTCCCTGTCGTCGCCCTCTGCCACAACACACCTTTCAACTCCGGGCCGCCCTGTTCCCGCAGCCATACAGCAAATGCAGGTGAAGATGCCACGTCGTTCGCTGCTGCACACAGGAACGTCATCTCCTTCCCAATCTTGAGCTCGGTCACAACCCTGCTCATCGTCCGATGCAACCTGTGCACTGGTTCGTATACCCGGGGTTGTTTGAGGCCTGCTCCGCGGTCCGTAAACATACAGCAGAAGCGGTCTTGCTCGAAAAAGGCATCAGGGCCGAGAACGCCAAGCCCTCGAAGTTCTTGCGTGAGAGACGAGAAGTAGCAACAGATTTCTGTCACTGCGTCTTCCACCATGCTGCCATCGTGCACGGTTGAAAGGCACGCCTTCAGGAAATGGTGCCTTTGTGATGTTCCTTGCATCCAAGTTGCTGTCAAGTGGATTGCATGCCAATTCTCGTTAACAGGTGTGCTATCGTGCTGCAAGGCGACATCCTTGTCTTCGATGGCACACAAAAACGAGATATCACGCGCAACCAGGTTGCTCTGCCATGCTCGCTCAACCCTGAAACGACTCACTTTTACTCGCTGGATAATGAGGAGTACCCGGGGTATGCGTCGGATCTTGACATCTTCCGCCATCAGGCTGTCTACGATACCTCTCCAGTTCTCCGTCAGGCCAGGCCCCGCCGTCCGTCACACACAGCGCGATATCTTGTCGAGGACTGGTACAAGCACGCAATCGCCGCAACTGAGCTTCCACAAGTCCTCTCTGAGAACAACAGGACAGTCGGCCAGACAAAACTGTTGAAGGGGGGCGCGGTAGCGAGGCGCACATATGTCCCAGCAAGCGCGTAGCCAGCCGACTTCGCCAAGTCCTACGACTACGTTCGCCAGTCAGCATTCTCGACGAAAAAACCTTCATGGCGCATTCCACACGGCTTCACGAAAGTAACGTCAATCTTCATCTCCCCGTTGTTCCAGGCTTTCCTGACTCGCTCTCGTTCCTTTTCCTGCAACAAACCCCTGCATTGGTTTTGAACACACCGACATTACAAACGTTAATTTCTCTTCGTCAGCTAGTCGAATACCCGAGTTGCCGCCGGATAGACAGGCCGTCGCTTCCAATGGACATCCAGAACAAAAGAGAATTGAGACAACAAAAAACTATAATTGATCGTCGGGAACACACAAAAAAAGAAATGCCTTTACGATGGAGGCTATCACCAGAAAGCTAGATTTTTGCCTCTTTGCGTGGGTTCTCGACCTCTGCTTCCTCGTCTGCCTTTCGTTTGAAGCCAACCATTTCAAACATCTTTTTGGCGTTGGCCTTTTCTTGTTCGGACATGCCCCTTGTGAGATCCTTCCTGGCCGCCACCTTCTTCTTATTTTTAGCAGCTTCTTTTTCTCTGAAAGCTTTTAGGTCTGCTTTCGCGTTCTTTGACAGCTTCTTGGCGAACTTCGGGCATCGACAACCGTGTCGTACAAACGACGTCCCGTCAGAAAGCCTGTCCGGCGGGTTGCTGACCTTTGTGCCACAAATACAAAGCACCCAAGAGGGTCCGAACTTCAGCCCCACCTTGCCGAACCTGTCACACAGCGCCTCCTCCAACTTGTTCGTAATCATCGAGCTACTGTCCGCCCGCGATGTGTATGAGTTGTCGTGCACTTCCGCGTCGTGTGTTAGCAGGTGCTTTCGGACGTGCTTTGCCGAGTGCTTTTTCAGCTCCAAACGGACCACTATATGGAGGTTCAACTTCTTTTCGACGACCTTTTGTAGTCCCGCGTCGTTGAGCACTTCCGTCTCGTCGTCGCGCTCCTTATAAAACCAGCGACGTGCGACACCGGTAGCCCCCCTAAGGAAAGGAGCGTCTTTCTTTTCTGCAAGCTGGTTTCCGCATTCCAGCAGGTGCGGCCGTATTGTGGACTCGTGGAACGTTTGCAGCGAGCCGTTAGTCATAAAGTCGGCGTTGTACTTCATGTCTTCTTCCTTCAGGTCGATGGTGTCGCTTTCTTCGGTCTCGCTGTTGTCGTTCCTCACGCTCTTCCGTCGTGCGGACTTGGAGATATTTCGTAAAGCAGTGAAACGTAACGCCGATACAGAATTGCATTTTACGCTTTTGAATTTTGTTTCGTGCCTTTATTTGGGTACTTTCTTTTGTAGCCAGTTCAATGGAAACGATCATTTTACGAGAGAGATGATTTGCGCTTTATTTAGAGTTCGAGCTCGCTTGAGATTCCGGATGCAAAAGTCACCTGTAAGGCGATTGCATCGTATTGGGGTCACATTTCGTTTAGGCTACAGCAGCAGATGTTAGAACACAGAGAAGCATTTCATAACATGCAGGGTCAAAACCTTGTGTCTTTTTAAGAATGGCAAAAAAAAAATTTCCGGAAAAAAATTGGGTTTTTTGAATTTTAAAAGTTTGGAACAAACTCTGCAGTAATTTTTGAGGAAGTTGAGCAAAATTTTTTTTTTCCAAAAAAATTTTTAGGGCTCCATCGGCCCCGCGGGAGCGTTTTAAAAAGACACAAGGTTTTGACCCTGCATGATAAAGCTGTCTAGCTTTATTATGCAATGCTTCTCTGTTAAATTTAGGGTCAACGACAAAACGGATTCTATATAACTGGATTACGACAAAGTGGATTATTAGTGGATTATAATCCAGTAATAATCCACTTTGTCGCTTTTGATAATCCACTTTGTCGCTTCTGACAACCGGCATGAATTATATAGGGGGACCCTTTCACAAAAAGTTCCCACAGGGAAAGTGACTATTTTGAGCTGTTTGAGTTCATTGAAACCATCAAAAGTGAGCTTAGGTCCGTCATACGGGGCGACAAAGTGGATTAGGCGACAAAGTGGATTGGCGACAAAGTGGATTATAATCCACTTTGTCGTAATCCAGTTATATAGAATCCACTTTGTCGTTTTCCCTAAATTTAAACGCGCCGGTTTGAAGACCCCTGGCGCCCCTGTCCACCAACACCCCCAAAAAGCCCCAAACCCTTTAACTAACTCCAAAGCCCCCGCAGTCTGAGGGAAACATGAGACCTATGCCCCTCAAGAACCACCAAAAAAAAAAAGGACACCCCAAGGCCAGTTCCCCGTAGTTCCCCCGTTGTACCCCATGGTTAGACCGATCACACCAAGTTGAGCAATTTTTTTTTTTTTGCCAAAAATTTTTTGGGGTCCATCGGCCCCGTGGGAGCGTTTTAAAAAGACACTAGGTTCTGACCCTGCATGATATAGGCAGTGTGGGCCCTGTGCCGATTGTGCCGAAAAAAACGTGCCGGGCACCTGTGCCGGCACGATTTTCGGCACACCGGCACAACGAGGCGTCATAGCAAAATGGTACCAAAATTATACCACCTCAATACCATGAACATAGCTAAAAGTGGAAGTCGACACATCACGAAGATCCAGTTTGACAATTTTCAGTTTTTTTTTTGGGGGACCCCCCCCCAATTTGGGGGTGGGGGGTGCCCCACCAGGTAGCACTGTGCAGCCCAGTGCCTCTGCAATCGTGGGTGTTATTGGAGCACAAGTAGGAGGCGATCACCAACATTGCAAACCACTGAGCAGAGCGAGCTCGACAAGAAGTTCCCGCTCGAGTACAAGATGTCCCACGAGTAGCTACCAGTAGCAACCAGTTGGCACCAGGAGCCACCGGTAGCCGCCACCAGTAGCCACAGGCACCAACTGGTTCCCACCAGTAGTCACCGTGGCTACGGGGGGGGCCTGTTAGCCACGTGCAGATTCTTGAAGTTATCAGAATGAAAAATTCGCAGTTCCAAACGAAACTTCTAGGTTAAAGCAAACACGTCCGAAGAGATGCAAGTGCCCAAGAGGAAGCGGGAAGAAGTGCAGAGTTTTGTTATTGAAAACGAAGATGACAGCGATGTTGAGGATGACGACAAAAGACGGCGGATGAACGACATGCTGAGCCAGTCGCAGAACCAGTCGCAGACTCGGCAGAATGCAAGAAGAGATCGTTTGCATGAAGCTGTGAAGCGCTTGGAACCCGCGTGCAATATACGCTGTGCTGAGCTCGTCGACCTGATGAACAAGGAGCTCCCCCCAGCCGAGCACAAAAGTAGCTTCAGCCTTGGGAATGCACTGGGCAATCTCAAAGAGCTCATCAGAAAATATCCAAGGAAGAAGACTTACCCGACTTACTGTGTACACCCTGACAAATGCTTGTGCGCATCGCAAACCTCCGCCCCCTCCCAAGAACCGGGACCACCGCCCAGTGTTGCATCGCAAAATCACGCTGATGAACCCGCCACTGCAGCCCCGGCTGCATCTGAAAACCGCTCTCACCCATTGCAATGTGAGACAACCGACGAGCTCAAAAAGGCCCTCAAGGAGTCGCTGAAACAACGTGAAGCAGAGAAACAGAGGAGCAAGGCGCAGTGGTCGCAGATTCTGCAGATTCATCTGGGGAATCAACGACCCGAAGATTGCCACTCCGGTGTCGCTTTTCAACGAACCGTGATCCAGGAGGGCGGTGAAGGGGTGAAAACCGAAAGTTTTAAGATGTTAGCAGCTTCTCCTGAACCACCTCGCTCTTCGTCAGAATCGGAAACTGAAAGAGCTCGCTCTGTTGCACCATCAGCCAGTGCTGGCCAGGCGGGAATTCCAGCTCCACAGCACATGTCAGAACGGCAATTGCACGACCAGTGTCGTGTTTTGGTCGGAAAGGTGGTCGTGTACTCGCTAAGACCTGTGGGTTCCAATGAGCCGTACAAGCTGCATGCAGGGCATCTGGCAACTAGTGGTGAACGGTATGAAGTGCGGGCATCAGTAGCAAATAACGAACTGCATGGGGTGGTTCAGCACACGGGCCCAGAGCAAGTCTATCCACTCCCTGCGGACGGGTACACATACAGCCGCATTCTGGATGCCACAGTGCATCAAACAGAGCAGGCAGTCAATGTCATTGCTGGATTGAAAAGCGAAGCGGCTTTGAAGGATGAGCAACTCAAGGCCTTGCAGCTGCAAGTGACAGCTTTGTTGAACAAGCTTGAAGAGCTGACTCCACAGGGCAGTGGAATGGTGGCAGGCAACAAGGCGCCAGCAGAAGAGGACAACTCGAAGGTGGTGTTTCCGGCGGATGCTGATGATGTCGTGCAATGGGCTGATGACATTGGGGCGGACCTGCATCGGCTCATCTACCATCTGGAGTCAAGGTACCTGAGTGGCATGGCCCATCTGCCAGGTGGAGAGCAGTTGGAGGAGGCATTTCACAGTCTCCGATTGTGGGTGATGGGGGTTGCGTACTTCGATGGATGGCAGGGGACTCCACAACTCAGGCGAGTTAACAAGATGGCGGCGGGAAGCACAGCAGGAAAGAAAAGTCCCCACCAAAGCCAAATCAGCGTTCACTGTTTTTGTGGATGCTAGCTTGAAAGGATGGGGAGGTGTCATCGTGAACAATGACACAATCGAAGTTTTTATTCACGGTGAAGAATGGTCGCCCTATTTCAAAACACGCCATATTAATGAGTTGGAAGCACGTGCCTTGTTTTGTGTTTTGCAGGTACTACCATGTCAGGCTGCTGGTTGCTCGATCAGTATTTTTGTCGACAACACGACAGTAGTGGGCGCAACGAGAAAGAAAAATTGCGCCAAAAGCAAGTTATTAAACGATTCGGTCGTTGGTGCGTTGCAACTGTTAAAGGATCGAAGGTGTGTGTTCTCCCTTCAGTGGGTGAAATCAGCATCCAATCCGGCGGATCTGCCTTCACGGGTTCATCCAGCAAAAATGTCAGAGGACAACGAGAAGGAGGTATCACTGGCGGTGAGGAGGTTTTTCTCGGGACTGGCGTAGTGGAGGCGGCATGTGACCTTGTTCTCCACAAGGCTTTCTTGTTTCTTCCACAACGTTTGTCTAAGATCCTGAGCTTGTTTCTCATTTGCCTTCTTCTTATTTCTACGTGGCTGAAAGCGCAGGGAAGACGATTCTGCAGATTCATCTGGATAATCAACGACCCGAAGATTGCCACTCCGGTGTCGCTTTTCAACGAACCGTGATCCAGGAGGGCGGTGAAGGGGTGAAAACCGAAAGTTTTAAGCCCGCCCACCCATCCCCCTGTGACCTTGTTCTCCACAAGGCTTTCTTGTTTCTTCCACAACGTTTGTCTAAGATCCTGAGCTTGTTTCTCATTTGCCTTCTTCTTATTTCTACGTGGCTGAAAGCGCAGGGAAGACGATTCCCGAAGGGCCAGGACCGTATCAGAATATCCCTTTCACTGTTCTTGAAGAGAAAGAGAGCGGTCTGCGTCAGAGATTCATCCTGTGGACGAGGGAGGCAAATGAACTCCTCGGAAATCAAGGATATGAGGCACAAGTGCCGATTGAGCACATATCAGCTTACCTGCCTGCCGTAAACAGCGTCAGCGGCACAACATGGGACTTTAGAACTGGGTTTCACGCAATTGAAATACCTGTTCAGTGCCGGTGGCTATTCCGCTTTTCCGATGCGAATGGCAATTGGTGGGCGATGAACCGCTTGCCGATGGGACACTGTTGTGCTCCCGAATTGATGCACACAGTAGCTGCTGTGGCAGCGGGTGATCCAGTTTATGTGCGACCAGCATATGCGGCCAAGGGTGTGACTGTACACGTATGGATTGACAACATCCGATACACTGGCCGAACCAATGCAGTGAAAAGGGAGTCAGCCCGCTTAGACAGAACAGCCGAGCAGTGTGCGATTTCATGGAAGCATGAAGACTCACAGACAGATGCAAAGCAGTACACATTTTTAGGTGTAGACTGGGATCATCAACAAGGAGTCGTTCGGCCTTCTGCTAAAACGAGAGATAGACTCGAGGCAGTCGATGTGTCTGAAAAACTAACAGCCGCCGAGCTGGAGTCGCTAGGCGGCAGGTTGTTGCATGCTTCTGCTGTCTCTGGGGTGTTTCCGGGGACTTACTGGTTTGCCTTGAAGTTTTTACGGAGAGTGGTGAATCACTTGAACCGCGGCACAAGGCAACCAAACTCTTTGGTCCACATTCCACCCTCCGTCTCAGGCGAGTTAACAAGATGGCGGCGGGAAGCACAGCAGGAAAAAAAAATGCCCACCAAAGCCACATCAGCGTTCACTGTTTTTGTGGATGCTAGCTTGAAAGGGTGGGGAGGTGTCATCGTGAACAATGACACAATCGAAGTTTTTATTCACGGTGAAGAATGGTCGCCCTATTTCAAAACACGCCATATTAATGAGTTGGAAGCACGTGCCTTGTTTTGTGTTTTGCAGGTACTACCATGTCAGGCTGCTGGTTGCTCGATCAGTATTTTTGTCGACAACACGACAGTAGTGGGCGCCCAGATAGTGCTGGTTTGGTAGTGTGTTTGGGTGGGGGGGGCGTGGTTCAGCATGATTTAGCCGGGGTAGCCAAAACTGCATACAACTGCACTTTTGACCTGTTCTTGACCCGTCACGACAGCATCAGGGAGAGTGAGGTCAACCATCTCTCCCTGCTCCGCTCCTGCTCCTGGGTTTGTTTGTTTGTTTTTGCTACCGCTGATCTGATTCGCTGATGGTGATGCTGCGCTCCGAGCTACCATGCAGGGTCAAAACCTTGTGTCTTTTTAAAACACTCCCGCAGAGCCGATGGCCCCCAAAAAAAAATTTTGGAAAAATATAAAAAATTGCTCAACTTCCTCAAAAATTACCGCAGAGTTTGTTCCAAATTTTTAAAATTCAAAAAACCCAATTTTTTTCCGGATTTTTTTTTTTTGGCCATTTTCAAAAGACACAAGGTTTTGACCCTGCATGCTACCCCTGTCAAGGGCTGACTTGCTCCCTGGCTCTTTTGCGCGCTTTGTTCCTGTGACTGGGGGTTGCCTGACCTCCCGCTCGCCCCTGGTTTCCCTCCCCCGGCAAGGGGGGGTCCTTGTTGGCATCTTGTGCCGCTGACTCCTTGGCCGTTCCGTCCGTCCCCCTCTTTCATTTTCTTGGGGTCTACCACCCGCACTCCTTTTCCTGGCTGGCGCTGTTGCTGCCCTCTGCTGTCCCTCCCGTCCTGCCCTGGCTGACTGGCTGCCAGGATCCGCTGCATCGCAAAAGCTGAGGCGTCATGCTATTGCTACGACAAATTAATTCAAGGGGACTCCGAAAAAGCAACAAAACCGAGGAAGAACTGCCGCCGAAGACGCCGAAGACACCAAAGTCGACGCCGAACAAACGGAAGAGGGCTGCAAGCGACAGTTCAGAAGATGATTCCCAGGTCTGCGTTCTGGCAGACTTCGTTGAAAGCTTCGCCATGAAAAAGCCGGGGGGCGTCTTAATCCTCGGCAAGCTGCGGTCAACGTTCGCGACCGTGACCGACACCGATGTAACAAAAAACGACTCCCGCTTGGTGAAGCGGTTGAAAGAAAAGTTCGACATGGGTAAGCTAGCCAGCTCCCAGGTGCCGCTGATGAAGAAGGACGGCACCCTCCCGGAGTGCTATCGCACTGAAACCCGCAGGCAAGGTGTCCAAGACACGCTCTTGGGTGGCTTAGCACTCAGGTCCAAAATGTTCTGTTGGAACAGGGTGGCATTCAAGCATGTCTGGGTATGTCATGTTGAAGATTTCCGCGCCGGGTGCAACATTATCTCGGATGTGAGGCCACAGGTGATGAATGGGGCATAGCCCCCGCCATCCTTTCTTCCTCTCCTGCATGTTGCACTGCAACCCCTAGATAAGGTGTCACCTTGTTGGTTGTTCTTTCTTGTTCTCAGAACAATGTAGAGTTCCTGTTGGAATTTAAAGACTGAGCTGTGTCTTTTCGTCTCTTTAACGTCCCGGAGCGCATTAACCGGCGAGTCAGTCTCAAATCCGCGTCTCAGGGGGATCGCTTCGTCACCGGTGCGAAGCAAGTAGATGTACGATAAAACTGCCAACTGACAAAACTCGTTGAACGAACGGTTGGAGCCGGCAACAGGGGATGTATCGTCCACAATTTTGTCGAGAAGCCGCGACGTGATAGCATCCATTTTTCGTTTTCCCGTTTGCCTCCCTGACACCCTAAGCCTCGCACACGTGTTAGACTCCTTGGTCCGTGTTTCAAGACGGGTAGTAGAAGATCGCTGTGTCTGACATGAGCCTGCGAGCGTTTAACCACGTCAGGCCAGCGGGAGCAAGGACGTTGTCCGAAGACGCCGACACTTACCCTTCGCTGACGATGCCGCGGGTCACCTCCTCAACTCATTCCTATCCTGGTCGATCCGAGCAAAACTGAGGCAGCCGGCAAGCCGTCTCGCAACAGAAGCTTGGTTATCCCTCGAATTACTTCCTTCACCTCCGGTCCAGTCGGATACTTGCGTCCAGACATTTTGTCAGTTGGGTGGGTGGGATGGGAAAACTTTCTCTGTATGTGGTGTACGTGAGTTCTTCCGTCAAAGACGTTTCCTGAGCGGTCGTAGAGGTGACGAATCGATAATAAAATACTTTCAGTTCTAAGGGACACCGGATTATTACCCGGGCGGGCCAACTGCCCGCCCAAAGGGGGGGGATTGCAAGAACGTGCTTGGAATGGGTATGTGCTCAACACCGCACTGGTCCCGTCTGCGCCGTGTTTCGGTCCTTTAAGCCACGGACACATAAGGCGGACCATCATCAGCGTGGAACCTGAGTGTCTGCAGACAGGACTGCGGTGTGAGTCTGGTAAAAGGGGGGGGGTGTGGCAGCTTAAGCCCTTGAGTGCGGAATTGCTTGCCGCAAGTGCAGACTCGGACCGATCCATTTCCTCCCGGGAATTGGAACATCGTACATCCCGAACCACGAAAAACAAACGCATGTCGCGCAACGATGTGAAGCTGGCAGCAGAGAGTGTGCAGTGCGAGCTTCTTGCGGGCAGACTTGTCCTGCACGCAGTCACAAACAAAAATGCTCTGGTACTCCCGCAATCCGCTCTGAGACTCCACAGAAATACGCTCAGTGGGGAGGGACCATTTCTGCTGCTCCATCATCGCTTGGTCCAGTTCGTACATTTGGGGACTCGTCACAGTGGCAGTCCTCTTCCTCCTTCCGTTTTCAGCCTCACTGGGCTCATCCGAGAGGCCGAAAGGCAGCGCATCCAGTGGGTCCCACCAATGCTCCAGACTGTGACAGTATGCATTGCGAGTCGACCCAGGCTTTGTCTTTTCCATTAACATCAGAAAGACATGCCCTGCAACCCTGGCTCGGAGGAAGGGGATGCGGTAGGATGCTTCTTTTTTGCCCCAGAAACCCCAGGGGATGTCCGAGTACCGAAAGTCGATCAGCTCAGCAAGGCAGATAAAAAGCCACCTGGATACCGTTGCATACCCTTTCTCCGATGACATGTTTCTTACAACGTCTCGCACATGACCTCCTTTGGCGTTTTGCGAGATGTCAACGCAGAGTCGTTTGCATACCGCCTGCAGTACCGTGTTTGCTTCGGAGTCCAGCACACTAATCAATTTCATAGCCATCCCCTTACAATCGTGGAGGGCAGGGCTAACCCACCTGGCCCCAGGCGCAACACCCCCCAAAATCGATCCAAAACCGGCCACCTGCATTTCCCCCAGGCTCAGATGCGGGAAGCGGTGGGTGTTCAACGACCATTCTGAAGTCGGAATGTTGCAAACACAACACCGGTGCCCATTTCCGCCACACCTTTCCATCGTGCACCACCTCTCCAGGTGATCTCCTGTCAGGGTGGTGATGTACACCCGCACCTCGTATCCGCATGTCACAACCCTCGTGTTGTGCAGTCCGTCGACAGATTCGATGAGCTGGAAGCTCTCGTACAGCCTGTACGCCGCCTTCTTCCGATCGACCACGGTAATGGCTGGGAGATATTTCCCAGTGGTGGCGTTGATGAGACCGAATGACAGGCGCACACGTGCGTTTCTTGACCGCAGTCCGTTGTAGGGGCTGTAGCCGTCCGAGTACAGAACGCCCATGAGCGGCAGCTCGGAGCACCTCGACCCTTTTGCTCAAGAAACAGGAATGCCCCCAGAAGCCCGCGAGACAGCCTCTTCTCCGCGGCCTTCTTCTGAGGCATCTCCATCTTCGTCACATGCCCCTTTGAAATGCGCATGGACTTGCCTGTACGTAGCTTGTGCGTGGCATTGAGTTGCCCGCACTTGTTCTTGCTGAGGCCGCTGTTTATCCGCGAGGCCACCAGCGTCTTTCCCACCTCCGCAACATGCTTCGACGACTTTCCCATTACCCCCTGTGCCTTTCGTGGTGAGATTGTAGCGTCTCACGGATGATATTTCCTTGAGCTCATGAATCTCGCTGTATGGAGTGACCCTATTAATCGAAGACGAACTGAGGACAACGTGCTAGGGGACGACGTATTTGCGGATGAAAAGTCAGCAGGCGAGGTTGCAATGCACAGCCGATCCTCGCAGAAGTATTCCTTTCGGGAGAATACCCGATTGTCACTTGAGAATGGCACTTAAGAAGGGAAAGAGCAGAAACAAGCTGATCATGAAAAAGCAGATGACCGGGCAAAGAGAAAGGAGGTCTTCATTTTCCCACACTAACTGTTACAGCAAGTGAAAATGAAGATTCTTTTATTATCGATTAGTCAACCTCTACGACCGCTCAGGAACACCTTCGCAAAGAAGACGTGTACTCACGTACAAAGAGTCGGACCACGCGGCGTTTCTATACGACACTTTCGTCCGATCGTCGGAAGCGGTTGAAGATGCGAGGAAGAGAGCTTCTCTAGGCATAATCAGCTTGGAATTGTGCGCCATACGGGAACACACGGAGCCACCCACTTGTAGGCTAGTCGAACAGACTTACGAGGAACTAAAAAAGTGGAGCATGGCGGACATTGAAAGTCTAGCGAAGATTGACGTTCCGGCAGCCACCATGATAGAACGTGGAATGGAACTCGCCCTTGTTGAGACGTTAGAACGTTCGGAGTCAGGCTCCCTTCGAAAGGAACACGCACAACGGCAAACGGAAAACTGGAGCCGAGAAGGGTAGTCAACATAGAACTACGCCTGCGCGCGCTAAACCTGACCGATATTCCGGAGGTTATTAAACCAGACGCAACCCTGGTCAAGGCGATAGTATTGCAGATGGAGGAGGGAACCCGAAACTGGACGTCGAATACGTTCAAGGAATATATAGACTGGTCAAAATTAATAAAGAAGACCGTTGAGAAGATATGCGAAGAGAGCCCGGACGAGAGCGAGTGACTGGATACGATGGGGAATTCAAAACTCTATCGTCCCTGGACTACTCAGTATCGGAGCGCGCGTAACGCCCGATTCATCCCATCGCAGATGAGCGGTCCAGACCAGCTCACGCGCCAAGGTGTGGAGTTGACCCCGATAATAAAACCGGAAGATGTTGATGCAATGAAAGACAGGTGAAGCTCCAGCAACCGCGAATCACAGGGAAAAAGGCGCCGCTGAAGAAGTACAAAAAATGAACGAGGACAAGGCGCATCGACAGTTCCCGCATAAAGGTTCCGAGGAACAGGGCGAGGAGCAGATTGTCGAACAAAGAGTTAGCGGCGACATCACTGAGAAAGCTCCATGATGTCGTTGCCCTGAATGAGGAGAGCCTCGGGCTGTCCGTCTTCACTCCCCGCGGCTCCCTCACTCTTTGCGGTTTCCTCCACAGCAGGTCGACACCGAGGATTCTCCGGTATTCTTCCTGCAAATTGGGCAGCGGAATTCCATCACTACCCTCCTCCGCGCGCACGGGCTCCAGCACCATTACTTTCCTGCCGGACGGTGTGCAGAGAAGCTGGCTGGAGTGCGGGCCTCGGCAGGGTGAACTGCGCGTGGTATTTCCCCGAGGGGACGTTGCTCCCCTCGTTGACGTCCCGCTGGCACACCAGTGTCACCACGTTCCCTTGGTAACGCAGCGTTATCCCCCGGAAAATGCCTTCCACCCCCACGCTGTACTCGTCGGGGCCCGTGCCGAGCAACGGGGTAATGGGCGGAAAGCGGGGGCTTCAGCTTCTCGTCGTTCGCCGAAGCCAGTGCTGTGTACATGGACGCCATGTCCGCGCACTTGTATTTTGCATGAAGGGCGGCCTTCATGCGGACGTACAACCCGTTCTTGGTATGACTAGCGACTGCCCAAGCCAACAAAGGGTGGGGTACACGTAGCTTCCGCAGGGGCGCCGCGCAGGACATAACATGCAGGATCAAAACCTTGTGTCTTTTTTGTAAATGGCCACCCATTCAAAAAACACTCAGATTCACCAGGGACCAGGGATAGGGCAAGTGGGAGCTGGGGAGGAGGGGAAAGTGCCAACAGACGAATATGCAACGAGGTTTGGGGGCCATCGTCTTGCTAATTGTGAGCCTATTAGTGCTGAGCGTATTGCAAGCTGCGGATGTGTCGTTTTCCGTTCAAAGGTTGAACCTGATCGTCCATATCGAGAATGGTGAGCATGCGGGCTCCCTGAGACCTCGCTTTCTCCGTGAAAAGACCTCCGTGGCCGTACCTGCTGAAAACGATCCGGCAAATACGTCATCCTGTCTGTATCTGAAACGAGGCCTCTTCTATTCGCCGTTTTCCCACACGTCTGCAGAAACGAGCTTTCACAGAAAGCAAACTCTAACGCATGACCTGGCAGACCTGCAGAAGGTTCTGCACTTGGTTGCCCGGGGCGGCCGGCAAACAACCGAGTGGGGACTGTTTTGTGGCAAAGATTCGGCATCTCGGGAAAAGTCGTTCGGGTCAAACAACAAACCGAACAGACCTCGCTGCTACGTACACAAACGTCGATGTGCAGCACCAGGCTCCTTCAAAATATTTGTGTATCCTTCGCTTCAGGAATACAAGGGTGTACGAGCAGGACAGTTTTTCGAAGCCGTTCACAAGAGTATGCAGCCTGGTAGCCGCAATCACAATTACGTAACGGACAACCCATCGGAAGCCTGTCTATTTCTTCTTGGAGTCGATACACTGATGTTTGGAAACGCTCGTGGCCTCCTCCCAGGCAACTGGGATGAAGGCAATTCACTTCTCGCCAACTACAGCCCGCACGGCTCACCTCCTTTCAGCAGTTGGCTTGACACAGGGTCAAACATCGGCCAATTCACCTCATCCTCGCGGGGTAGCAGGAGCACCTGGGGGCTCAATCATTTGGGTCTTGGTTTCAGTGATTGGCACATCGACGATGAGCACTCGTACTCGAACCAAGGCATGCTTGCAGTACGGAGCAGTACTACTGCTGACACATTTCAACCAGGCGTCGACGTCAATATCGCACTGCCGAAAGTTGTTGGAACTGCTGCAGTCAACTATACAGCAGCCGACAAGAGAGAACACATGATGTTTTTCTCAGGTTCCGTCTACGATTTTCATAGCCCCAGGTTTGTTTCTCCATTATCCGATCCCGTCAGATGGCCTTTATTCGCATCGTGGAGATGTGTGGCATCGCCTCATCTCGTTCTGTCGTGAAATCGAATTGAGTACCGTTAAAGGGGGGTGCCTTCTTGAGTCTGTATTCCACGTAAGAAGTGAGTAGAAAGAAAGTGGAATGAGAAAAATGAGGTCTTTCCGATTGGGTGACGTACGACTACTGATTTTCATAACGGTTCATAACAGGCCGAAACCCCTCATTTTTTGGCTTGTGCTGAATCGTGCGTCAAAGACGCAGCTCCGCAGCTTTTTGGCCCATGCCGCAGTAGAGGTGACATGTGGGGTGCCATACCTGGAGTACGGTCACCGCCTTCACGGATGCGTTTCTGGTGGACGCCGCTCTTGCAGCAAACCCCCTCAACATTTAACCAACGTTTACCCACCGTTAGCCCCAGAATGAGCAAACGTAACAAAACCCCGGAAAGACGGCCTTGTAAACCACGAACACCCTGAAACACTGCCAGAAAACGGTCTCGAATTTCACAGGTACCAGCTTCGGTTTTTGCGTGATTTGAGCCCAACACTCCGCATCTGGCTGTACTGCTACGACAAGACAAAAAAGGTCCGATCATCTCGCAAGTGGGAGAAGATGAAGGCCAGGTGTGCGCCTGAGACGTCGCGTTCTGTGAGGGACGGGTTCATGCCCGGCTTCAAGAAGCGTGGTGGCGAAATGATGCCACCAGCGGTTTTTACAGGTATCTCAGCCGACGTGTATACCGAAGAAATGAGGAAGGCGACATTTTGTGCCATTATTCGCGGATGGGGCTTTCATTCTTACCGGCTGACAGAGGCGTTGTATTTCGGCTGTATTCCCGTCATCTTCGAACCTGGGCCTGAATCACCTCGAAGACGTGACGAGACGTATCTGGCAGATTCGCCGGTGCGGTCAGTCCTTCCGTTCGTTGAGCTAATCGATTGGAGCAAGATTGCCGTGTTCGCATCCGAAGACGATCTGTATACCGCCGAGGGCCGTACCAAATTAGTCAGTGAGCTACAAAGAATGAAGCATCAGAGTGCCCTAATCCTGCAAATGCAGGTACTGGGCAAACAAGCACACGACGAGATCCTGGGGGCAGACAACTTAAACGACAGCATGGCGGTTATGATGAGCAGTGTGGCTAAAACCTTCGAGTATCGAGCCACACTGCTCGATCACTTACTTGACACAGTTAAGGTATCGGCATTTAGCACTGCCTCATGAACAGAGCACGCAGCTACGATGCACGCTCCAACACCCGTTGATTGCTGCTCGGAGCAAGCAAACGTCCAGGACTGTGAGTGTTGTCGAACGAGCCCGGTACAGAACTGCTGCACCCCACCATGCTACATTTGCGCTCGGTTGTACCGTGGAACCCGCAGTTGGTCTTCTAGGCGTTTCTTTCCAGGGACGCTTTACTGTACGATCTGCAGGAATCTAGCTTAAACACGGCAACTAGACGAAAGTAACCAAACCGGTAAACTCTCTTGTTTCCTACTTCGTTCGCACTCGCACAACCTTCAGCAGTTATACTAGTTCTCAACCGTGGCAGTACCAACACTGAGGTCCAACCAGGAACTCGAATTCGGACGCATAGCAAGGATTGTACGAAACACAGAATAGGTCACCGAACGATCCCGATAAGCCCGGAAGAAAGTGAAAATTGCAGCGACGCCGGAAGAGAGCCCAGTCACAAGTGAGCAAGAACATGACTGATGCAGGGAGAGGAGGTCCAGGGACGGCGCTGCTGATCCCCTGACAAGTGCCCTCCAACCGGCACCCAAGCTCGACGTATTCGCTTGGCATCAAGTACCCCGCCCTGATATGTGAACCACCGGGATTTTAAGCACGAAACAGTCTAAATTTTTGAACCTCAGAAACATGACGATCAAGAGAAGAAACCACGGCCGGAACAAGAAGGGCCGCGGCCACTCGGCCACAATTCGCTGCAACAACTGCGCAAAGATGACGCCTAAGGACAAGGCGTGCAAGCGATTCATTGTCCGGAACATGATTGAACAGGTATCGTCTTCCTTGTACCCTTCATTTCGACGGTGCAGTGCAGGGATATACAGAGCTTTTCAGAATTAGGCGCGAAGCCCAAGTGGTTGGCTTGCAACAGGATTTGACGGTCAGGATGGCAGTGAGAGCTCGGGCGTGAACAATCGTTACAGTTTTTTTTTTGACTCAGAACTTTACAACATTAGTGAACTGCCAGCAAATGGGACACACTAACCATCGTGCATATGTCCACAGGCCGCCGTTCGTGACCTTGCGGAAGCCTGCGCATACGCGTCGTACCAGCTTCCGAAAATCTATCTGAAGATCAACCACTGTGTTGCGTGTGCTATTCATAGCAGACAGGTTCGTGTGCGATCAGCCGAGCGGAGAAAAGTCCGTGCTCCCCCGAAGCGCGTTATGCCGTATGCCTTTTTGTCTTTTGTGTGTTTTGCTTCCTCTCTCGGATCAACCTGCGTCTGATGCAGGCTGTTGTATGGAATTGCCCCGCTGCGCGTACCCAAACTTGTGACCTCTTTTTTGGGAACCGTGGATATTTTCAGTCAACCAATTTCATACACAAAACACATGTTGTGGCCCAGGTTTCGGCACATCAAACATACCACAGGAAAAGGGTCTAGTAGCGAGCTAGCTTATAATGCAAAAAAAGCAAGCGACGTCGATGTTGATCTCCCATCGCAAGTTCTTCCTGCGGCAAGGCCTTGCATCTACTTCTGCTGTTCTCCGACTGAAGCGCCTTTCTGAAGCCCTTGTTGCGTATCAGTGGGCGTGAACATTTTGAGGAGAAACTACCGAGTGATATTGAACACGTTCCACGTGATCGGCTCATCTGTGGCCACTCTAGTAGAGAAACACTTGACCTGTGGAGCGTGGCACGCCTCGCCAGATGCTCGTTGCTCAGTCAAGCCTTCATCATTTGTCTAACGTCTCTTAAATCCTCGTTGAGAAGCGCGCTCGATTGACATGCGCCTGTTCATCAGAGGCATAAGGTCGTTCTTTGCCTTCGTCTTTTCTCCTTTTAAGCTCAGTTGAAGGAGGTTGCGGGTGCTGTGAGCACAACACCGCCCGGAATTGATCGTAGGAAAATCAAGCAGGTCAGAACACGCACAGGCACGATGATATCGAACAAACTCCAACCATGAGAAGGGTAAACAGAAGGATGTCTGCAGCAAATCGGAGTGCCGACATCTGCCGCGCAGAACTTATCTGCACACGAAGGAGTCGGGAGGACTGCAACATGAAGTCCTCCCACAAAGGTGAACCTTCGCTCCTGGGTCCATGTCTCGGATCTAAGAATCGGACACTGTGAATTAGCCTGTTGTCTGGTATAATCAAGGCAGACGGCAGATGAAAGCACAACCAAGCAGTTTCCACTTCGGTGTATCAGTTTACTACTGACGTGCGTCGTTCGTTGGACGCCATTTTGTACACAACGAACACCGCTCAGGAGAAAAACAACGTTCAGTACACACTTCGTTTTTCCACGACCCTCCCCTCGTCCCCTGTCGTCCGGCAGCGCTACCCGAACACTCGCTTCCTCTCCACTAGAATTTTTGTTTGTGCTTAGATGGCTGAAACCACCGGCCAGCACCCACTGGAGCAGAAGTGGACAATCTGGTATGACCTGCGCAAGATGCAAGTTGAAGGTCAGAACTGGGAAGACAACTTGCAGAAGGTATGGCTTTCTCAGCCCCTCGATATGCTATCCCCAGCTGAGCACTTTTCGGGGTCCTCGTGGCACTTGGTGCGTGTGGAGCTCAGACCGACACTGTGTTGAGGGTGTGGGGTGTTCGGACGAAATGCGGCACGTGCAAGTGGGTTTTGCTCATCGAAGGTAGCGCCACACAGCAAGAATTGCTAGCCGCTTTGTAGTTGTCACTACTGTCCACCACCACAGAGACTGTCCTTCGGGAAGCAAAAAAGCCATGCGAAGAAGGCAAGTGTCGCCTGGCGGTTATCTGCGACAGCAGGGCTGACAGCTGCGGTCTTCTTGGCAACACGACATGTAACATTATGTAGGCTAATACCAGCGCCGCAGGCGCGGAATTTTTTTCAAGCTAATGGGTCAGCGCTGCAGGTATCCAAACTGCAAGAATAGCCGCTTTGCGTTGCGAGTCACAGGGACTGCGGCAAAGTTGATGCGAGTCAAGTGCACTTTCATCTACCCGACAGGGTGCTCCTCTTTGTGGTTGTCACTACTGCCCACCACAGAGAGCAGGGCGGACAACTGCGGTCTTCTTGGCAAAAAACAAGACACGAAACAATACACAAGCCAAAAATGCCAGCGCCGCAGGCGCGGGAAATTTTTGCCAAGCTAATGGGCCAGTGCAGCAGGTTCCAAAATTGAGGGTGTACATTGCTAGAACGATGATCCGAAGGTGCAGTAACCGTACTGTAGCATCATCCACCCACTCACTAGGGTCAAAACCTTGGGATTCCTACAGGGGATTAGTTTCCGTTGCAGATTTAGACCGACGAAAAAAATGTTCAAAAAACGGTGTCCAAAGTAAATATAGGCGGGGGGTGTGGTGTTTGCGGAAGGCTGCTGAGCCTCCGCTGCTGAGACCCAGCCGCTGCCGTTCAATTGTGTTCAGCTTCGGGTCGGCAGGTTGCAGCAGCCACTGTGCTTCATTACCAGATCAAGGTCCTGTTTGCCAGTTGAGTATCCCACACGAGCTAAGAGTTGCCCACATATGATAAAGGGGGGCGGAGTTATTTTTGCCCAAATTTTCCGTCGCGCCTTCGGCGCGATGTTGCTAAAAATAAGCTAAAAATGTTGTTGTAAGCACGGCGCACACCAAAGCTGTGGACCTATTATCATAGGAATCATAGGAAAATAGGTCCCCAGGTCCACCCCCCTTCACCTGCCTGATGAGACTGTCTGTTTACGATTTTGACTGTTTTTGGAGCGCGTCCCCATGTGGCACCCAACCCTACAGGGAACCCAGAAGCATTCAGAAACCCCCGAAACGCTTGATCCAGACTGGTGTAGGTTGAAAAAACGCCCGCAAAATGTGTCGCCAAACTGACGGGGTGACCATAATTGACCCTAAAGGACCCATGAAGACCCCTCTTTTGCCGAACGAAGTTGTGGAGATGTATCGGCTCCGCCCCAAGACGCCGTACATCGGCGAAAACGGCACCGAAACACCGCCCAAAACCACCCCATAGTAACGGTCTAAATCTGCAAACCCTGGAAGCCTTCAAACTAATACCCTGGATTCCTATGCCAGAAAAAAAATTTCCCACGCTACGCGTGGGAAAACAACATGTGGTGTTTTAGAGTAAAAGTTCCCTTGAAACTCTGGGTTTTAGCTGAAACGGGCAGTCTCACAAAGTTAGTACACTGTCGTGCTTCAGTAGTAGGACGGCGTAATACGACTTTTCCAGTAGCTTCGCTTGTGAATCATTAGTGCCATGAACAGGCCGACAACCCAGGTTCACTGTCACAATACAAAAGATGGGCCCAGAGCGACGAGTTTCGGGGTTGCAGTGGAGTCTTCAGATGCCTGAGGTAATGGAACACTGTTTTGGTTTTGTAGGTGGGCCTCATTATGACTGCTGTGACCTTGGCATGTGCCTTCGTGGGTGTGCTGCTGCTTCACCACCTTGTTGTAGACCCCAGTAGTCTCTGTATTCTGGCTGCAGCTGAACATACTGCAATCTGGGAGCTGGTGAGCGGAGTTGGGAATCCAAAAGCTTGCCCTTGCCCCCGTGACCTTGGCTTTTGTCAAAGCTTTCCGTTTTCCCACCATTTTCTACTACTATGAGGCACTACCCACGGCAGATTTTTCTAATTTTTTTTTTGCCCGGTCGAATCGACACGGGCGCCCGTCGAATTCGACCGGTGTCCACATTCGACCGCCTTGGCCGGTCGAATGTCAATCCGAGAGCAATATATATATATATATATATTTTTTTTTTGTCAATTCGACGGATTACACCAGAACTGCACCTAAAATTGACTGCGTGCAGTCAGAGTACTGCAAGAGTCCGGATGTCAGCCAGCAAAGCGGCACAGAGAAAAGCCGAAGAATGGTGGCCATCGTGAGCAGCTGCAGCAGGCCAGCACCACCGCACAAATTCGAGAGATGGGCTGAAAAACTGCGTAGCCGAGAGCGGGCGGAACTGAGCAACGCAGTGCGGGTGTTCCATCCAGAAACCCTGTTTGCGACTGGGAGCAGTCCATCGTTAAAGCGGAGGGGTCTTCTTCTTGGGGAGAGCCGGAAGAGCAATTCGCCGAGGCAATTCGAGCCGTTTTCACTGGACACCGTGCCCGGCCTCTCTGACGATCGCCGTGCTCGGTTCAAGCAGATCCAAGGGGTAAAGACGAGCTTCCCCTTCGGTGTCCAGAAGTAGGGGCAAGCGCTTGGTATTCAAGCTGTGATGTCTCGTGCGCACTCTCTCGTCCTTGGTGGTGGCCTGGGCACGCCACCTCCATGCACTGGGTCTCCGCCGCCCACTAAATTTACCCTCTTCTGCCCTTTCTTGCCGGTGGTGCCGTCTTCGAAGGCGTCCCACCAGCACGTCCGATCCTTTCCTCCCCATACGTGGAAAATACGTCCATCTCCCAGACCTCGTCATTGAAGGCGTGCCTGTTCGTCCCCAACTGCGACTCGAGCACGAGCATCGTCTCTGTACCCGCACGACCTCTGGTGGAACGTCCTTACCGCAGCGGATCCTGTAGCTACCTGTGTCAAAACGTGTCAACCTGTACCTCCCAGTCTGTCCTTCCTTCTCAGCCTCTATCTTCGTCTTCGGGGCATAACCGAACACGGGACCGCTCTGCGCAAGGTAGGGCCATAATAGCGTAGCCCCCTCCCCGCCATGGCCGGCTGCAGGGAAAGTGGTCGTCACAAAGGAAATACCCCGAAACTCCCCGAATTTCCCCGAAATTCCCCGATATTTTTGTCTGGACCAGGTGGAGCCTTGTGTCTTGCAGATCACTGATTTTCTCTCGTAGATAGGTGCAAACCCCAGGTTCCTTATGAAATTGCAACCAAACACTTGTTATATAACAAGCAATCACTTGTTATATAACAAGCAATCACTTGTTATATATCAAGCAATCACTTGTTTTATAACAAGTGATCACTTGTTATATAACAAGTGATCACTTGTTATATAACAAGTGGCACTTGTTATACATTTTCACTTGTTAGGTCACTTGTTATATAGCAAGTGATTGTGCATGACAAGTGCGTCGTGTAGCCTAGGCCTATGTTGGCAAGTAAACGCGTTTCCATCCGTTTTTTCCAAAACATGGAAACGGAAACGGAAACGGAAACGCTCCTTGGTTTTGCAGGCTACCCACAAACCACGCTAACACCACCAGGGAATACTACACGGTGAGGTCCAGCCCCAGAAGTTGGAGCTAAAGAGGGTGCCCGAGCCACACCCGAAAAGCGGGTGTGTCACCCGCTTTTTTAACTCCAGGTTTAACTCCAGCTTCTGAGAGACTGCTCACATCCCCGACAGGGTGTGTCAACTTGCAGCCAAAACCGAAAAGACTGTCGCGCATACGAACCTTGTCGAGAAACTTTACGGGGAGGTCTCCAGGCCCAATTCTCTGAGTGCTTGGTTGCCACCACTACGAAGGACCGCGCAGCTCGGGACTACTTCGGAGACAGCACCGTTTGCACAGATTAATTTGTTTTGCTGGCTCGTTGGGAAATACCCCTAAAAGATTTTCCCCCCGCCCGGTCACCTTACACACTGCAATCTGCAGCAGCCGTTTCCCAAATAAGGAAACGCCGTTTCCTTGAAAGTATGGAAACGGAAACGGAAACGGAAACGGGAAACGTTTCCGTTTACTTGCCATCATAGGCCTAGGCTAGGAAGTCACTTTGATGTACTCAAAGGACCCCTGTGACCCCCCAGAATTGGCCTCATATAGGCGACACGCGGATTCTAGTCCATTTGTCCATGTCGAGCTCCACTTTGTCCGAATCCACGTTGTCAGTTCCCTGAAAGAAAAACGGGAAGCAGGTCATCAGGGTCATATAGAGAAGAGAACCGAATCCTTGTGTGCTCCGTGTTGTCGCACCAACACAGTGTCGCCACACCTCAGGGACAACGCTGGATTCACTGGTCAAGCCGTTAATACACGACAGGTTGCCGATTTTGATACTGTAGAAGACTTCTGGAGCACTTACAACCACATCAAGCGTCCCAACGCCCTGACATACGGAGCGAATTACCACGTTTTCAAAGTATGTAATTGGACCTTCATCTTCCAGAATAGAGCCTGAACGTTATTGGACCTTCGGGGGATGCCAGTTCATAGAAAAAGACGTTGTCCAAACCTTTGCCAGCAACAAAGAGCGAAAATATACGTACAAAAGTGTGCGTACAGACCGCCCATCAGACGAACAGGTTTACCTGTACAAACCACACCCACGCCAACGAAATAACCCCAAGTCGACTGGAGACATAACAAACAAGGATCCTTGAAACTCGAAACTGTCTAGAAGTATTCGAAAAGCTTAACGTGGATTGCACCACGTTGAACGCGCATGAGGCAACTCTCTTATGCGGTGATGCTACCGATTCAACTCGGCCCTCCGCGCAAGCACTGATCGGTTCTGATTGATTTGACAGTAGCTCCCAACTCTGCGTGGCAAACGTGTCCCTTCTGGTGCCGCGAAAAAAGGAGAAATTACATAGGGATACCCATTGGCATGCCGTTGACTCCACTAATGCAACATTTGCCCGAGTGTCCTGTGACGACGTTGCACATTACCGGGCACTAGAGTCTGGCACGCAAGCATGCACAGCTGTATCGAAGGGTGAGCGCGATGCATCACTCTGCCAAGGACAAAACACGAATGCAACATATGGCTCGAAAAACTGTTAAATTGTCTGTTGTGAACTAGATCACCCAACCTTGCATTTCCTGGCCGGGCATGGATACTGCTTCTGAAGATAATCATTGTGCAGTCACTGCACGCAGCTTTGACATGTGTGTATTGTATCGCAACAATTATCGCTGCTCGCATCCAGCAGTATCATTATTTGAGGCACCGTTGCGTTCGACTGACGTTGATACCATACGCAAGTAACGCCGAACCGCACAGGACGGAATCAAGCCGATGTGGGAAGACCCAGCGAATAAGAAGGGCGGTCGCTTCGTCATGGTCATCTCGCACTTCAAAGAAGATTCGCGTCTTAACGACATCTGGGAGCACCTTCTCCTCGCTATGATCGGTCCGTCTTTTTATTTATCGAAGCGCAGTTATTGCAGGGCATTTGCTTGGGCTCCGGTCCATTTTCCAAATTTGGACCGCTAACGGCTTTTTGTGTATTCACTGTATTTCCGCGGGTTTTGCACTTAGAGGGGCTCACCTGCCAGTGGTGCATGTCTCTGCCTCCTCTCTGGCCTCAACCCCCAGTCTCACGGTGGTAAGGAACAGCAGATCTGCCGACCGGAATCCCCGTACCCCACTAAAGTAGAAGAATGGACTTACACACGCACTCTAATTAATTGTCGCATCATGTGTGGCCCTAATGTAGTGGCCAGTGTTCTTCAAAGACAAATAATCATCTTAGCGGCTCGCGCAGTGGCTTATATATAGGTCTGGTGCTCGGACCAAGTCCGACTCAGTAACGACCATAGGATAATACAGGGGGTCTTTTGCGCACCTCAAAATACCACCAAAATAAAAAGAAGCCCCCAAACTTGGTCTGAGCGGAAAAAAGTCCAAATTTTTTCCGGTCCAAACATTTTTCCGGTCCAATGTTTTTCCGATCACGGTATAGCCCTTTCAAATCTTTTTATTTAGCTTAGGGACAGCGGATTATTACCCGGGCGGGCCAACTGCCCACTACTTTCGCCAAAATTTTGGTGGGTGGGTCCCCCCCCCCCCCTCTGGTGGGAATATTTTTTCCCCAAAACTGCATGAAGATTTTACGACGGAAACCCACTGTTGCATCAATGTAATGGCCCAAATCTGACCGAAAACCGCTGTTACATCAATGTAATGGGCCAAATCTGGCGGGAAACCACTGTTACATCACTGTAATGGGCCGAATTTCACAGAAACCCACTGTTACATCAATGTAATGGCCCAAATCTGACCGAAAACCACTGTTACATCGTCACAGGCTAAAGTTGCTACCACCACACTTCGCCCGAACTTTGCTTTGCTTCACCCTACCACACCACACTTCACCGGAACTTAGCTTCGCCCGGACTCAGCTGCCCGAACTTTGGTTCACTGGATTCCGTGGAACTTGGCTTCGCCCGAACTTTTCTTCGCCCGAACTCAGCCGTGCTTCACTCGAACTTTGCTTCACCCGAACTTTGCTTCGCCCGAACTCAGCTGCGCCCGAGCTTTGCTTCGCCCGAACTTTTGGTTCACCAGAATTTTGCATCACCCAAACTTAGCTGCGCTCGAACTTTATTTCCCGAACTTTAACTCCAGTCTCGCCCCGCGCCGACCTTTAGCCGAGCGCACGCACTCGGGGGTTGTTCGTTTTCGGGGACTGATGTGCCCGAACGCGCGGTTTTTGGGTTACCTTGGGTAATTTGAGTCAGTCTACGGTATGACTCTACCAGAACTTTGCTTCAGAACGAAGGAACAAGTCATCGAGTGAGTATGGGTCCCCGAGTCTATTTTGAACCGATCTCTTCATCGGAGCTGAGGGCGAGCAAAACTTCGTTGAAAAAGATCTGCAACGTGGCAGGCAAACCGCTGGAACGCAACGTGCACTCGTCTTTTTTGGGTTACAGCGCACGGCGGGCACAAGAGCGTACAGTTCAGTTCAGTCTGCTATGCTTAGCCGCCTAAATGTAAGCCCCATTCCGATCCCAGGCATTCGGAACCCAGCTGTAAGACTCTGAAGGGGAGTAGTCGGTGCCGGCACATGGTTGTTGTCCATCCCCACCCGGACTCCTCTGTCAACGAGTCCCGAACAACCAACAAGTCAGTATCACCCCTCGTCGAATTTGATGTAATGGGCCGAATTTCACAGAAAACCTTTGTTACATCAATGTAATGGGCAGGATTTGACCGAAAACCACTGTTACATCAATGTCATGGGCCAAATTTGACGGAAAACCACTGTTACATCAATGTAATGGGCAGAATTTGACGGAAAACCACTGTTACATCGATGTAATGGCCCAAATTTGACAGAAAACCACTGTTACATCAATGTAATGGCCCAAATTTGACCGAAAACCACTGTTACATCGATGTAATGGGCAGAATTTGACGGAAAACCACTGTTACATCAATGTAATGGCCCAAATTTGACCGAAAACCACTGTTACATCGATGTAATGGGCAGAATTTGACGGAAAACCACTGTTACATCAATGTAATGGGCAGAATTTGACGGAAAACCACTGTTACATCAATGTAATGGCCCAAATTTGACCGAAAACCACTGTTACATCGATGTAATGGGCAGAATCTGACGGAAAACCACTGTTACATCAATGTAATGGCCCAAATTTGACCGAAAACCACTGTTACATCGATGTAATGGGCAGAATTTGACGGAAAACCACTGTTACATCGATGTAATGGGCAGAATTTGACCGAAAACCACTGTTACATCGATGTAATGGGCAGAATTTGACGGAAGACCACTGTTACATCGATGTAATGGGCAGAATCTGACGGAAAACCACTGTTACATCGATGTAATGGGCAGAATCTGACGGAAAACCACTGTTACATCAATGTAATGGGCAGAATCTTGACGGAAAACCACTGTTACATCAATGTAATGGCCCAAATTTGACCGAAAACCACTGTTACATGAATGTAATGGGCAGAATCTGACCGAAAACCACTGTTACATCAATGTAATGGGCAGAATTTGACGGAAAACCACTATTACACCAATGTAACGGGCCGAATTTCACAGAAAACCACTGTTACATCAAAGGCGCAAAAACTGAAAAAGACAGTTTTTTGAACAGTCGGCCAAGAATGAAAGGTTTTTTTTTTTTTTTGCCAGAGCTCCTGTGGTTGATGCAGTAGTACCTTGGGTACCAAGCTCTGACGACCCGGGTTCGAACCCCGCAAGTAGACTTTTTTCGGTTTTCGTGCCACTTTTCGAAAAATCCGGATTTTGGTCATTTTAGCCGATTTGGCCCACTACATTGATGCAAGTTGCAACAGTGGTTTTCGGTCAAATTTGGCCCATTACATTGATGTAACAGTGGGTTTCCGTCAAATTTGGGCCATTACATTGATGTAACAGCGGTTTTCCGTCAGATTCTGCCCATTACATCAATGTAACAGTGGTTTTCCGTCAAATTCTGCCCATTACATTGATGTAACAGTGGCTTTGCGTCAAATTTGGGCCATTACATTGATGTAACAGTGGTTTTCCGTCAGATTCTGCCCATTACATCAATGTAACAGTGGTTTTCCGTCAGATTTGGGCCATTACATTGATGTAACAGTGGTTTTCCGTCAGATTTGGCCCATTACATTGATGTAACAGTGGTTTTCCGTCAAATTCTGCCCATTACATCGATGTAACAGTGGTTTTCCGTCAGATTCTGGCCATTACATCGATGTAACAGTGGTTTTCGGTCAAATTTGGGCCATTACATTGATGTAACAGTGGTTTTCCGTCAAATTCTGGCCATTACATTGATGTAACAGTGGTTTTCGGTCAAACTTGGGCCATTACATTGATGTAACAGTGGTTTTCCGTCAAATTTGGCCATTACATTGATGTAACAGTGGTTTTCGGTCAAATTTGGCCCATTACATTGATGTAACAGTGGTTTTCCATCAAATTTGGGCCATTACATTGATGTAACAGTGGTTTTCGGTCAAATTTGGCCCATTACATTGATGTAACAGTGGTTTTCCGTCAAATTTGGCCCATTACATTGATGTAACAGTGGTTTTCCGTCAAATTTGGCCCATTACATTGATGTAACAGTGGTTTTCCGTCAAATTTGGGCCATTACATTGATGTAACAGTGGTTTTCGGTCAAATTTGGGCCATTACATTGATGTAACAGTGGTTTTCCGTCAGATTTGGCCCATTACATTGATGTAACAGTGGTTTTCCGTCAGATTTGGGCCATTACATTGATGTAACAGTGGTTTTCCGTCAGATTCGGCCATTACATTGATGTAACAGTGGTTTTCCGTCAAATTCTGGGCCATTACATTGATGTAACAGTGGTTTTCCGTCAAATTTGGGCCATTACATTGATGTAACAGTGGTTTTCGGTCAAATTCTGCCCATTACATCGATGTAACAGTGGTTTTCCGTCAAATTTTGGCCATTACATTGATGTAACAGTGGTTTTCGGTCAAATTTGGGCCATTACATTGATGTAACAGTGGTTTTCCGTCAAATTCTGGCCATTACATTGATGTAACAGTGGTTTTCCGTCAAATTTGGCCCATTACATTGATGTAACAGTGGTTTTCCGTCAAATTTGGACCATTACATTGATGTAACAGTGGTTTTCGGTCAAACTTGGCCCATTACATTGATGTAACAGTGGTTTTCCGTCAAATTTGGACCATTACATTGATGTAACAGTGGTTTTCGGTCAAATTTGGCCCATTACATTGATGTAACAGTGGTTTTCCGTCAGATTCTGCCCATTACATCGATGTAACAGTGGGTTTCCGTCAAATTCTGCCCATTACATCAATGTAACAGTGGTTTTCCGTCAGATTTGGGCCATTACATCGATGTAACAGTGGTTTTCTGTCAAATTTGGGCCATTACATTGATGTAACAGTGGTTTTCCGTCAAATTCTGGCCATTACATTGATGTAACAGTGGTTTTCGGTCAAACTTGGGCCATTACATTGATGTAACCGTGGTTTTCCGTCAAATTCTGCCCATTACATTGATGTAACAGTGGTTTTCCGTCAAATTTGGGCCATTACATTGATGTAACAGTGGTTTTCCGTCAAATTCTGGCCATTACATTGATGTAACAGTGGTTTTCCGTCAAATTTGGGCCATTACATTGATGTAACAGTGGTTTTCCGTCAGATTCTGCCCATTACATCGATGTAACAGTGGTTTTCCGTCAGATTCTGGCCATTACATCGATGTAACAGTGGTTTTCCGTCAAACTTGGGCCATTACATTGATGTAACCGTGGTTTTCCGTCAAATTCTGCCCATTACATGTCAGTGGTTTTCCGTCAAATTTGGGCCATTACATTGATGTAACAGTGGTTTTCCGTCAGATTCTGCCCATTACATCGATGTAACAGCGGTTTTCCGTCAGATTCTGGCCATTACATCGATGTAACAGTGGTTTTCGGTCAAATTTGGGCCATTACATTGATGTAACAGTGGTTTTCCGTCAAATTCTGCCCATTACATCGATGTAACAGTGGTTTTCCGTCAAATTTGGCCCATTACATTGATGTAACAGTGGTTTTCCGTCAAATTCTGGCCATTACATTGATGTACCAGTGGTTTTCGGTCAAATTTGGGCCATTACATTGATGTAACAGTGGTTTTCCGTCAGATTCTGCCCATTACATCGATGTAACAGCGGTTTTCCGTCAGATTCTGGCCATTACATCGATGTAACAGTGGTTTTCGGTCAAATTTGGGCCATTACATTGATGTAACAGTGGTTTTCCGTCAAATTCTGCCCATTACATCGATGTAACAGTGGTTTTCCGTCAAATTTGGCCATTACATTGATGTAACAGTGGTTTTCCGTCAAATTCTGGCCATTACATTGATGTAACAGTGGTTTTCGGTCAAATTTGGGCCATTACATTGATGTAACAGTGGTTTTCCGTCAGATTCTGCCCATTACATCGATGTAACAGCGGTTTTCCGTCAGATTCTGGCCATTACATCGATGTAACAGTGGTTTTCGGTCAAATTTGGGCCATTACATTGATGTAACAGTGGTTTTCCGTCAAATTCTGCCCGTTACATTGATGTAATGGCCCAAGTTTGGGCCATTGCGTTGATGTTTTTGGGGAGGGCCAGTGCAACTTGGACCTGATAGAGCCGTACCGTTCGGCCGGGGGGCAAAGCCCCCCGAACCCCCCCTTATTTCGACTTTCCAGAACAAACCAAACCCGTACATTTCAGCGGTGTCGGAAGCCAAGAAGGCAGGTGGTGAAAATGGAAACTGAAAAAAAAAAAAAAAAATCCCGCGGGCCCCCCCAGGCATCTTGTTAAGAACCATCCATCAGCCGGCTGACCCCCCCCCCTCAGGCTATTTTCACTGTGGAGGGGGGAGACGCTACCTGTCACACTCTTAAGGTGGTCACCACGGTGGGCGGTCAGAAAAAAAAAAATTTTTTTTTTGCCCCAAATACCCCAAATACCACACTTTGGAAAATTTTTGTGGGCCCACTTTTGGCAGGGAATTTTGACCATTTCACCTTAGAGAATTTGACCACCCAGCCTCCAAGGCAACTGCACTGTAGAGGGGGGGGGGGGGGGCCCGCGGGATTTTGACCATTTCACCTTAGAGCCTCCGCCCTCTCAGCCCCTATGGTAAATGCACGACTGTGAGCTTTTTTTATCAAATTTTATCAAGTTTATTTCTTGATTTTTTCTCGTCTTGCTCTCCGCTTGTTGTGGAAGCTGCAATATTGACGATTCCATCCTTGGATGGCGTGATTACCGTGGGCCTGGACCCTATCTGGACCCTAGCGCTAACCCGGGGCCCGGGGCCCGGGCCCCGGAGACCCTGGATTTACAGGTACCCTTGGGGGGGGGGGGGGGGGGGGCCCCTTGCTTAAGCTCGGCACCCGGTTGCTTTGGCAACCTGTCACTTTTGTGACGCCACAAACTTCGTTTCCCGAGACGTTACCATACGGCCCAACCCCCGAACACCAAGAGAGGTACAGTTTGGAAGGGACTGCATGTCAAAGCAGGAAAAGGCATATGGAAACGCTCAGAACCGATAAAGAACAAAAAAAGTCGTAACCCAACACAGGACGAGAAGGAAGGAGCAGCACCACCAGAACCGAGAAAGAACAAAAAAAGAAGAATACTACGCACCAAACCCACCACCCTCCCCAACCCGGGCTTCCTTTTTACCCCTGCAAACCCGTGGATAGGTGCTACGGGAGTATCTGGCAACCGCTGCTTAACAGTGCTCACGTGGGCGGTGTCTTCGGACAGCACCTCGTGATGTTCGCATCACAAAACAAAGAAGACAGTGAAATGGTCGTTACCTGGTCGGGTTTCGCTCGCGACCGTTTCCTGAACAATCCTTCACTAAATCCGCGGTTAAATAACCTGGCCTCAGTGGTGCAAGCACCACGCGCTCTTCAAACCCAAGAAACATTTCCCCCCCCCCCCCTTTGGGCGGGCAGTTGGCCCGCCCGGGTAATAATCCGGCGTCCCTTATATGGTGTGATCCATATAGTACGATGAAACCATAGTAGAACTACGGAAGAACTACGGAAAACTCGAAAGGGGTGTCCAAAAATTATTTTTTCCGGCGCTCGGGATTTTTCCAGGAACCCGGGTTTCGGCTAGGGGGTAATGCTTTTCAGACGGGGTTTCCGCGCCTTTTCATGCAGCCTTTTGATGACATTTGAGCACTGGGTGCGAAAGAAAATGTGAAAACGGGGGTTTGCCAAGAGGAAAGAAGAATTGAAGGAGGCTGATGATGTTGTTCGACCAGACTCGAGTGCATTGTTACTTTCGTTTCCTTTGGTATCCCACGCATCCTGCAACTGTTCTGGTTGAGTGCGAGAGACGTTATGTCGCTGGCAGCCAGGAAGCAGACGACACACGGTTGCGCACCCTCGTAGATGATCTCATGCACGAGCGGGTAAGCATCAGGCGTATTCCTGCAGTGCTGGAAAAGACGTGTAGCATAAAGATGTCTCGTCGCTGCGTCAAAGAGATCTGGAGTTGCTGAAGGAAACCCAAAACTGCAATGTCGCCCTGCAGTTCGATACTGGGCCACTAGACCCGGCTTCGCAATGGGCCGGTGGCCACTTTACAGCGACATGGAAAAACGACGCAGGGAGAATCCTGTGGCACCACCTCGACGTCCACATCACATGCCTTAAGCACGGCGATGCCGTCAATGATATCATCCAGAAGATGATTCAGTAGTTCGCGAAGTTGACAGACAAGCCGATTGCGTTGAATGTACTGGACGAGGAGCCTCATTTGGGAAAGACCGTTTTTGTGTCGTGTATGTCGATAGGGGCTGCTGCTGTAGGTGGATTCGCGTGCACGCGGGTCTTTCAAGTTGTCCACCGCATGCACCGGGTTGTCACAGCAGCGATCGCGTCGCTTCGCTTTGAGAAGGAGTCAATGGTGCGACGTAGGGAAACTGTGCTGGGTGTTCCTCAGGAATGTCGGGTCACACCTGTGGAACACAACCATACCCAAGGAATTCACCCCCGATCCCGAAGCAGTGACGCAACTGAACGCCAACCTTCCCGACAGTGTCGTACGTCACGGAATTGGAAAGTACTATGGAGTTCAAGGCACTTCGTCTCGGGCGATCACCCCACTTTCCGACTGCAACACAAGTGACGCGGCTTTTCTGGCCGGCTGCACCACACAGCCTGCGGTCATATTGGAAGTACAAAGGTATTGCACCCAGGAAGACCCCTCTGTTCCGCGTCCTGTAACGCTTGGCCCATCCCTGGTCGAAGGCACGGTCGGAAAGCTCAGGCGAGAAATAGCGGATCAGGGAAACTGGCGGATTCGAGGCATTTGCTGTCGCCATGTTGTGCACCGCGAGCGGCACCTCCGTATCCACGGTGAGCCGTCACTTCGGGTGCAAAGATGCCTCGAAAATACGGTGGCGTCAGCAATCGAAAGCATCCTTGATCGCAAAGTACGCCTGGGGCGCTTGAAATTGGTCTACCTCGCCAAGAAAGAGAAGATAGCCGGTAAAGCTCGCAGGAGAAAGCAACGGCGGGAGGCGTACCGCCAGAACGTGGAACTGCGGTTCGATTATGACACCAACTGGCCGAAGAAGCTTCTCATCGAGCAAGCTGACACTCGCGTCTCAGAAGTTGAACAAGAAGGACTTGGCCTCCCGCATTCAAGGGTGCGATGCAGGAAGTACGAACGCGGCGCTTCTTGTTTTGGCAAAGAAGCGCGGCATCAGTTGAGTTGGTCCTTCGAGCACAACACCCACCCTGCTCAAAAAACTACGACAAGTTGTCGCTGCCATCATCGGTGAAAGACTCCATGTTACTTGTCGATGATGACAACGAGCCTGTGTCGGAGGATGATATTGAAGATGAAAGAGATGGAGACAGCGACAACAGCGACCACCCTAAACGAAGACGTCAAACATGACATCGTCGATGCAGATACAGATATTCTGTGACATAACCAGTAGAATCTAACTGACAGCAAGATGGGTAGCGGTCGGTTTTTGACTCGTTTTTCTTTTTTGGTTGCAGAAGAGGCAGGCTATTACCGTCTTCGGAAAAATATTGGATAGGAAAATATTTGGATAGGAATAATATTTGGATAGGAAATATTTTGGATAAAACGGCCTTCCGCGGAACATTTGGATATTTTTCCGGAAATTTTTTTTTTGAATTTATGTCTTCTCTGATTGCCCGCACAGCAGTAGCTGCTTTACCCGGACGGGATTTTCTGCTCGGCTCTCTTGATGTACACCCTGGACTCCCACTCCGGATTGCGGGAGTGGGTTTGCGGTCATTTGTGCGGTCGGCCTCACTCCCTCAACGCGGGAGTGGCCTCCCGCACGTTTTCACTCCCGCATTGACTTAGTATATGGCTGCTGAAGTCCGGGGTGTAAGAAATGATCAAATAAGAAGAAAACGAACCAGGGATATCAATCAGATATACCGCACGAGGAACACCGCAGAACGCTCCGCAGAAAAGCGCGGGAGTACAGCTCGTGGGAGGAAAGAGACCTTGAAATAGGTGGAATAGGTGAGCTTGTTGCCGTCTAGGACTACAGGAGGGATGCAGAAGTGGAACAGCATGCCAGGCAAAAAGGTTTCGCATGCAACGGCCACTCGCGCTCGTACGCTGTACGGGAAAACAACTCCATTGCACACGCTCTAGGCGGAAGTCGGAGTGAACCGATCGACGTTGACGAACAAAAGGCCAAGAGAGGCCGTCCATTGTCATTACGAAAAAAGGAGACCGTGATCCCTTTAGAACTGATCGAGCGAAAACGAACGAACGGGGCCGCTGTCACTTACTCGCTCGTGAGCGTGCTTGCGCCCGAACTACTGGGTTGCCAGTCATCTAATCAGAACTTAGCACAGAATGGGCTCGGAAGTGGTGTCGGAAGCACAACTACGTACAGACGACTAAGACAAGCAGAGTACTGGATGAAACCCAGACGAAACAAAAGAAAGAAGAGATGCGGCCAGCTGTTCATGCTTTAATGGAGTAACGATATCCCACAAAGCTGCGTCTTGAACTGCGACCATGCTGCGGCGCTTTTCACGCCCAGCCCGACTGCGACACTCGCCCCGAAAGGTACTCGTGATGTGCGCATTGACTATGGGCGACAAGCGAAGCGTTACTGTTGTGACGGGTGGGGCTGCGGATGGGATACCCATTCCCTACCAAGTGATCTTGGCGGGGAAAACGAGCCGGATCATTCCCCAGGTCGCAGACACGAAGGGGTTCCACCCGGCCAACACCGCGACAACAAAGCATTACATCGACTGGTGGTGAGGGTGCAAGAAACGGTTCCATCAGTAAGCGCTTTTTCCTTCTGCGAATCGAACCATCAGCGTCCCGTTGCTTCCGGACCGGCCGCGAACCGACCCAGACCCGCTGGGTCGGAGCGTCCAAAGCGCTCTCAGCAGCTAGGATTTCGTGGCATGAGGCGCGGGGGGGAAACCAGAGTTAGAGGGGGGGAATACGTTCTAAACTTAACAACCGGAAAATCGCCTTGAACTTTGATCGGACCGGAAAAATATTTGGATAGGAAAAATGTTTGGATAGGAAATATTTTGGATAAAATGACCATCCCAGAAAAATTTGGATATTTTTCCTATCCAATATTTTTCCGAAGACGGTAGCTTCATTTTTCCTCAGTTTTCCAAATTCCGTCTCAATAGCCAATTTGCTTTTCCCGCTCTGAAATCGAAGTCTTTGTTAAATTGCCTCCTTGGAGAGAGTCACTCGGAGCCGTTGTTCCTTCTCCATCCGCCAATTTAACATCCGTTTAATTCATGTCACACCAATCAAAGGATCATTCACGGTTAGCTCTCCTTAGCTGGCTTGCTGGTACCTTGGGAACGAGCTGACCGGCGAAGTTGGCTGCCCGGCGGCTGCCTCAGTTGGGGAGATCGGTCCTCCTGGCTACCGAATCAGTCAGCCAAGACTCCAGCTCAACTGGCGAAGGCCCGAGTTGGCTTCAATCTAACACAACTGGCTGCGGCGGGCCGGCTCACGATGCCTGGCTGCTCGCATTCGCCTCGCGGGACTCTGGGATTTTCCCAATGGCTCTATCCCAATGGACCGACGCAAAAGAGAAGAGAAGCCAAAGATCAGCGCGCAAGAATCAGCCGCCTACGGCACGGATGTGCACTGGAGGGTACCCGGGACCAAGAAATCTGCCACCGCCTCATCAATCGTCTGAAGGCTAGGCACCCGCCTAACCGGGCACCGCCCACGGAACACTGGCCAAGGACTGGGCGAGGCGGCTTGGAAGGTCCGCGATGTTCATCTCGCTTGAAACTCTCTCAAACCATACGCGAGCCTTCGCCCTGGCAATGCCTTGCCACAACCTGTGGACAGGGGCAAGCAGCATCCCAGCCCTGGACTGACCCTGGACAACGCCCGTCATCTCTTTGAACCACAGACCGAACGCCAC
>JAPJBO010001621.1:0-35330 GCA_030068145.1 Diplonema papillatum | reverse complement strand
ATCATCACAAGCACCTGGTCTTTTTTTAGAGTTGTCGTTTTCAGAGTTCTTTTTTTCCGACGTTTTTTCTCGACATTTTTTCACCTTTCCCCCCCAATTATTTTTCCGAAACTTTCTCCGAAAAAGGTACCGATAAGGTCGCAACCTCAAAAATAGGTACCGATAAGGTCGCAACCTCCAAAAGAGGTACCGATACCGTCGCACTCTCAAAAGGTACCGATAAGGTCGCACCTCGTCTTTTTTTCAGACTGCTTTTTTCTCGAAAAAAAATTTTCCGTTTTTTCTTCTTCAAAAAGGTACCGATAAGGTCGCAACCCCAAAAAGGTACCAATAAGGTCGCAACCTCCAAAAAAGGTACCGATAAGGTCGCAACCTCCAAAAGAGGTACCGATAAGGTCGCAACCTCCAAAAGAGGTACCGATAACGTCGCAACCTCCAAAAGAGGTACCGATAAGGTCGCAACCCCAAAAAGGTACCGATAAGGTCGCACCTCAAAAAGGTACCGATAAGGTCGCAAGTCCGAGATGGTCCGCCTTATGTGTCTGTGGCTTAAAGGACCGAAACATGGTGCAGACGGGACCAGTGCGGTGTTGAGCACATACCATGCAGGGTCAAAACCTTGTGTCTTTTTAAAACGCTCCCACAGGGCCGATGGACCCCATAAAAAAAATTTGGCAAATTTTTTTTTTGCTCAACTTCCGCAAAAATTACCGCAGAGTTTGTTCCAAAATTTTAAAATTCAAAAAACCCATTTTTCTCTCACTCCCAGCAGTTTTTCTCACTACCAGTGAGTTTTTCCCTTTTTATCTCACTCCTTTGTAGCACTGGTAAACCAGTGAGTTGTTAAAAGTTTCTCTCACTGCTACCAGTGAGAGAAACTTTTTTCTCTCACTCCCAGCAGTTTTTCTCACTACCAGTGAGTTTTTCCCTTTTTATCTCACTCCTTTGTAGCACTGGTAAACCAGTGAGTTGTTAAAAGTTTCTCTCACTGCTACCAGTGAGAGAAACTTTTTTCTCTCACTGCTACCAGTGAGAGAAACTTTTTTCTCTCACTGCTACCAGTGAGAGAAACTTTTAACAACTCACTGGTCCCAGTTTTTTTCTCAATGGTACTGTACTGGTACAGTGGCGGCCAAAAAAGCCAAAAAAAGCAACGGTTTGGCCCGAGAACGCTTCCTGTGAGTTTTGATTTTTTGCCCCCCAGCCCCCACACTTCCTTTGCCCCAGAAAAAAAACTTGCCCTAGTTCGTTTTTTTTTTTATCGGGTTTCGGGGCCTTGTGTGAGCCCCTCGGGGCTGGGAAATGCCTCTCGACAGAAAAAAACGCCCCTCGGGACGTCTCGCCTCCGCTTCGCTCCGGCTCGACGTCCCTCGGGGCGTTTTTTTCTGTCTCGAGGCATTTCCCAGCCCCTCGGGGCTCACACAAGGCCCCCTCAACCCGATAAAAAAAAACTCACTACCAGTGAGTTTTTCCGTTTTTCTCGTAGTTTAACTGAGGGAATTCTGTATCGCAAGGCACTCTCCCACAGGTTACCTTACCCCTCCCGTACACTTCGATCCCCGTTCTTTTTCGCCCTGTCTGGCCGAGACGTTCATCCCCTTCGCTTAGTTAACCTTTCTGGTTTCCCGTTTTCCCCGTTTATCTTTACACCAGCCGCGCGAAGAAGAATTCTCTCATTTTGACCAGTGAGAGAACGTATATCATGCAGGGTCAGAACCTTGTGTCTTTTTGGAAATGGCCAAAAAAAAATTTCCGGAAAAAAAATGAGTTTTTTGAATTTTAAAAGTTTGGAACAAACTCTGCAGTAATTTTTGAGGAAGTTGAGCAAATTTTTTTTTTTCCGAAAAATTTTTTAGGGCTCCATCGGCCCCGCGGGAGCGTTTTAAAAAGACACAAGGTTTTGACCCTGCATGATATTCTCTCACTGCTACCAGTGAGAGAAACTTTTAACAACTCACTGGTCCCAGTTTTTTTCTCAATGGTACTGTACTGGTACAGTGGCGGCCAAAAAAGCCAAAAAAAGCAACGGTTTGGCCCGAGAACGCTTCCTGTGAGTTTTGATTTTTTGCCCCCAGCCCCCACACTTCCTTCCACCCTTTCCTGTAACTACCTAGCCTTGCCAGAACAACAAAGTTGGTTTCTCTTCCTCGTTCCCCCCTGCACCGTGACTTGGCGTGAGCACAGTTAGGGCCACCAAGGGGCCAAGGGCAGAGCAGCTCAGAACCAGGTGAGTGTGCCACAACACCACAAACACACAGGGACCAGTACCTCTATGGTGGTGTGGAAACCTGGTAGTTCGGAAAAACTGCTGCTTGTGTGAGAAAAATAGTCACTCACTGGTAAAAATGCTCGAAACTCAGAAAAAAACCTCACTGTTCGTTCGTTTTTTTTTATCGGGTTTCGGGGGCCTTGTCGGGGCTGGGAAATGCCTCTCGACAGAAAAACGTCTCGCCTCCGCTTCGCTCCGGCTCGACGTCCCTCGGGGCGTTTTTTTCTGTCTCGAGGCATTTCCCAGCCCCTCGGGGCTCACACAAGGCCCCTCAACCCGATAAAAAAAAACTCACTACCAGTGAGTTTTTCCGTTTTTCTCTCATTTTGACCAGTGAGAGAACGTATATTTTTCTGGAAAAAAAAAATTGCTCAACTTCCTCAAAAATTATTCTAATTTATTCGGGGAATCAGCCCATCCGAAGATGCTAAACCAGTATTGTGATCAATACTGCGATCCAGGAGTTGGTGAGTTGGGAGTTGGGTCCGAAAGTTTGAATTTCAATGGCTGGAGTTGTAGCACTGGACTCGGGCTCCCCGGAGCCACGTCGGACGCAATCGGCAGACGAAACCGAAAGGGCGCATTCATTTGCCCCTTCAGCAACGGCTGGGCAGGCAGGAATACCTGCTCCTGTTCAAATGTCGGAGCGGCAGCTCCAGGAGCAATGTCTGGGCCTGGTCGGAAAAGTCATCGTTTACACGTGTCGTTTGACGAGTGGGACAGGGCCGTATGCACTGCATGCGGGCTTGCTGGAAGCGGCAGGCGATCGATACACAGTTCGAGCATCAGCAGCACACAACGACTTGCACGGGGTGCAGCCACATTTGGGGCCAGAGGTGCAGTACCCACTTCCAGCAGAAGGGTACTCCTACACCCGGATAATGGATGCCACTGTTCATCAGACAGAGCAGGCGGTGTCTGTCATTGCAGGTCTGAAACGCGCCAATGACGAAAAGGACACACAGTTACGTGCCCTGCAGGAACAGATGACCGTGCTCGTGAAGAAGCTCGAAGGGCTCACCAAGGCAGGGGGACAGCAGGAGAGATCTTCAGGAGATGCCGCGGAGCCGGACGCAGATGCTTCGGCAGTCGTGTTTCCCGCAGACGTCGAGGACGTCAAAGAGTGGGTCGATGACATCAACACGGACCCTCATCGACTTGTGTACCATGCAGGGTCAAAACCTTGTGTCTTTTTGAAAATGGCAAAAAAAAAATTTCTGGAAAAAGATTGGGTTTTTTGAATTTTAAAAGTTTGGAACAAACTCTGCAGTAATTTTTGAGGAAGTTGAGCAAAATTTTTTTTTTCCAAAATTTTTTTTAGGGCTCCATCGGCCCTGCGGGAGCGTTTTAAAAAGACACAAGGTTTTGACCCTGCATGGTACCATCTTGAGGGCCGCTACTTGAACGGTATGTCATGCAGGGTCAGAACCTTGTGTCTTTTTGGAAATGGCCAAAATTTTATTTCCAGAAAAAAAATGGGTTTTTTGAATTTTAAAAGTTTGGAACAAACTCTGCAGTAATTTTTGCGGAAGTTGAGCAATTTTTTTTTTTGCCAAAAATTTTTTTTGGGGTCCATCGGCCCCGCGGGAGCGTTTTAAAAAGACACAAGGTTCTGACCCTGCATGATGTCTCATGTGCCGGGTGGGGATCGTCTCGAGGAGGCCTTCAACAACCTTCGGTTATGGGTGATGGGAGTGGCCTACTTTGAGGGTTGGCAGACGACACCACAACGTCAGGCAGGTAATTCGCTTCTCCGTCAAGTGCGAATGCACTACAACTATGTGCGTCACAAAGTCCCCTTCCAGGAACTGAAGACAGAGATGGCAAAGCAAGGCGTAGGCCTCGCGGGGCCTATGAACAGTGTCGACCGGTGTGCCGCCGTGGTGTTACAGAGGCGAGGTAACAAGGTGCAGAAGACGACACCGGCCTGGAAGCGTCAGGGAAAAGCTCCAGCCGGTGCGAAATGACTGGGTCCGCCCCGGCTAGAGCCAAAAGAAACGCCAGTTCAAAGAGCCCTTCCTCAAGCTCCTCTCATGCATCCAAAAATCCAAAAACGTCCCCTTCCCACCCCTCAAAGCCTCGCCCCTCGAATCTTGCTTCCAAAGTCCGGAAGCTCCATGATGGCCTCAACGCCTTTCAACGGATCTCGCGGAGGACGGGGCGAACCGGCTCACAACAGCCGGCCCAACATGCCAGTCCCAACGTCCCTCATGGGCCAGATGTTTCTGGACCACGTCGCTGGCGGCACGAGCCGTACGCAAGCGCGGAAGACTGGGGAGCAGGCCGTCACACGAACAGCAGCAACTACGAGGCTCCGGGATCTAGTGGCTGGGATGTGGGCGGCTTCCACTACTTCGCAACGCCGCAACCTTTGGAGACGTTTTATTGCATGGACGACAGTGAACAATATGTCTGCAACCCCGGACTCTGCGTGCCTGTTTGTCTTGGCAACGGGGGTTCGACAGCAGGCGATGCTAACGTATGCCAAGGGACTGTCCGGAACGTTTCGCCACTTGGGGATAACAAACCAACCGCTGCTGAGCTTGGCTGCGGCACTCAGAGCCAGTGGAGCGGCTATTCCTCACCACCAGGCGGTGCCCATAGAAAAACATATCCTCGTGCCGTGGGCATTCGGCCAGAGTCCCCACGTGTGTCTAGCGGCGTTGATTGCGTGGAAAACCGCGTCGAGGTGGACCGAAGTATCGATGCTGAGCACCGCGAACTTCATCCACATCCGCAAAGACGAAGTCGTGATCGACTGGTACACGCTGCCCAAAGGCCGGAGGGCCATGCCGTTCTCCACGTCGAGGTGGACGGTGATCAAAGGCGACTTGACCAGTCCGATCTGCTCCCTCCTATCATTCCTGCTCCCGTTTCCACGCTTGACAACGTGGACAACCTCCAAGCTGGTATCTGTGTGGAACGCCATTCCGCGAATGAAGAGCTTCTCAGCGCACAGTATCAAGCGAGGAGCAATGGCCGTGGTCTTCCAGAAGGTCGCAGCCGGGGCAGATGTTCCGGAGATACTGGTCTCGAGGCTCGCGAAACACAGCGTGAAAGCGGGTCTGTCAAACGTCACTCTGAGGTACGGCGGCGACTCAGTGGCAATGGCAAGGGCACTAGCCACCGACCGAGTGACTGTGCTTCTCTGAACGCGGTTCCAGCCGATATTCTTCCAGCGCAGCCGTTTCACTCAATTACTCGGCGACGGAAGAAAACTAGGCTGCCAGAAACAAAGGAAGAGCTGGAGGCGCCACTCCACGTCTCCGATGTTCCTCCCATGGATGTCGAGAAGCTCAGAGGAAGAATGTCTCCCTCTGCTTTGAAGCGGTTCGACGATGTGTGGCGGCTTGCTTTCCCCTCAAAAGCAGCCAGCACGCCTTGGCTAGGAGACTGTTCTCAGGTTCCAAAATCCGCACTCAGCGGAAAGCACGCGAAGCAAATGCGTGATCTAGGTATCGTATCACGGGCAGACGGACCAGGTACTTTGCTCAATGTTCCGTTTACAGTTGTGGAGGAGAAAGATGAGAGCCTTCGCCAGAGGTTCATCCTTTGGACAAAAGGCGCAAATGAGCAGTTGGAGCAGCAAGGGTATGAGGCCCAAGTGCCGATCGGCCATGTTTCATCTTACTTGCTCAGTGTGAACGATGAGTGTGCATCAACTCGAGACTTCAAAACTGGCTTTTATGCAGTCGAAGTTCCTGAGGAGAGCCGTCATCTATTCGTATTTTGTGACTCAGATAGTAATTGGTGGACACTAAATCGTTTGCCAATGGGACATTGCTGCGCCCCCGAGATCATGCACACTCTGGCTGCAGTTGCGGCTGGAGATCCTGTGTATGTAAAGGCAGTTTTTGCTGCGAAAAAAGTACAGGTGCACGTCTGGATTGACAACATCCGGTATTCGGGCCTGTCGACATCGGTTTTAAGAGAGTCCGAAAGACTTGATGCCACCGCAAAGGAGTGCGGATACTCGAACCGCGGTTACGAAGTACGACTTTCTTGGAGTAGAATGGGATCACGGACGAAAAGTGGTCCGAATATCGAAAAGAAACAGAGAACGCTTAGATGCCCAGAAAGTATGTTCTACTTTGACAGCCTCCGAACTCGAGTCCCTCGGTGGAAGGTTGCTTCATGCATCTGCTGTCGCAGGTGTCTTCCCGGGGGGGTTTTGGTTCAGCCTCAAGTTTCTACGGAGAGTAGTCAATTCTCTCAACCGAGGCACGCGCAATCCCGAGAGTGCCGTTACTGTTCCTCCTTCTGTCAGGTCAGAGTTGCAGGTTTGGTGTCAGCGAGTGCAGACAGAAAGGCGAGTTCGCGAGCCTACCCGTCCTGCATCATATACTATGTTTGTGGACGCGAGTATGAAAGGGTGGGGCGGTGTGATCGTTAATCGGAGTACGAACGAAGTCACCGTTCATGGCCAAGAGTGGCAACCCTTCTTTCAAACCTGCCACATAAACGAACTGGAGGCCCGTGCTCTTTTCTATATGACACAGCTGCTCCCCCATGAGTCAAGAGGAAAACATATCGAGATCTTTGTAGACAACACTACTGTGTTGGGTGTTGCTCGCAAGAAACAGTGCCTAAAGAGCAAACTCCTGAACGATTCTGTTATCGGAGCTTTGCAGAGTTTGAAGGATGGAAGGCACACCTTCTCCCTTGACTGGGTGAAATCAGAATCTAACCCCGCCGACATGCCATCGCGCATACCGCTAACGAGAATGACGGCGGAGAATACGAAAGAAGTTGAACTGGCAGTGAGGAACTTCCTTGTTGACTTGCGTAGTGGAGGTGGTAAGTGACCTTGGCTTTCGTCAAGGCTTTCCGTTTTTCCACAGCGTAAAGTACAAACATGCCGATTCTTGCTTTCCCCTTTTCATAGCTGGCAGCTTAAAACGAAGGACAAGGCCGATTCTTCTAATTTATTCGGGGAATCAGCCCATCCGAAGATGCTAAACCAGTATTGTGATCAATACTGCGATCCAGGAGTTGGTGAGTTGGGAGTTGGGTCCGAAAGTTTGCCCGCCCGCCCTTGCCCCCTGTGACCTTGGCTTTCGTCAAGGCTTTCCGTTTTTCCACAGCGTAAAGTACAAACATGCCGATTCTTGCTTTCCCCTTTTCATAGCTGGCAGCTTAAAACGAAGGACAAGGCCGATTCCTGCAGAGTTTGTTCCAAACTTTTAAAATTCAAAAAACCCAATTTTTTTCCGGAAATTTTTTTTGCCATTTTCAAAAAGACACAAGGTTTTGACCCTGCATGATATGACCCCTATATGACCCCTATATGACCCCTATATGACCCCTATATCATGCAGGGTCAGAACCTTGTGTCTTTTAAAACGCTCCCGCGGGGCCGATGGACCCCAAAAAAAAAATTTGGCAAAAAAAAAAATTGCTCAACTTCCACAAAAAATACCGCAGAGTTTGTTCCAAATTTTTAAAATTCAAAAAACTCACTTTTTTCTGGAAATAAAATTTTGGCCATTTCCAAAACGACACAAGGTTCTGACCCTGCATGATATGACCCCCATATGACCCCCATATGACTGCTGATTAATCATGCAGGGTCAGAACCTTGTGTCTTTTGAAAACGCTCCCGCGGGGCCAATGGACCCCAAAAAAAAAATTTGGCAAAAAAAATATTTGCTGCGAAGTTTTTTGTAATGGAAATACCTTGTGTGACTCTAACCGAAGAGCTGCCTCCATCGGCCCCGCGGGAGCGTTTTAAAAAGACACAAGGTTCTGACCCTGCATGATAACGAGAAAGCCTTGCGAACAACAAGGTCGCATCCCGCCTCCACTACGCCGGTCCTGTGAGAAAGCTCCACACCGCAAGTGTAACCTTCTCCTTGTTTTCCTTTGTCATCCTCGTTGGAGGAATCCGTGATGGCAAGTCGGCGGGATTGGATGCTGACTTTACCCACTCGAGTGACTGCAGGGCCCCAACGACGGAGTCGTTCAGGAGCCTGCTCTTCACGCTTCTTTCTTGCTACACCAGCAACTGTGGTGTTGTCGACGAAAACACTAATAAACTTACCGGACGCTCCGGCTGGCAGCATCTGTAAAACACAGAACAATGCTCGAGCTTCCAACTCGTTGATGTGGCGCGTCTTGTAGAAGTGCGACCACTCTTCACCGTGCACAAAGACTTCGTTCGTACACCTGTTGACAATGACGCCTCCCCATCCTTTCAGGCTGGCGTCCACGAATACCGTGAATGTAGCCGGTTTGGATGCACCCGAGATACACCTTTCCTGTTGGGCCCGGTGGAGCCATTCCTGCAACTCGGCTGCAACTGAGGGGGGAACAGAAACACTTGTTGACGGCATCTTTGTGCCTCGGTTTAGGTGATTCACCACCCTCCGCAGAAACTTTAGGGCGAACCAATATGTTCCTTCTTTAAACGCTTTACGTTTCACCCACCACAACCACTACCCCTGGATCATGGTGTATGCTTGGAAAGTCACACCAGTGCGGCCATATTCGGGTCGTTGATTCCCGATAACATGCAGGGTCAGAACCTTGTGTCTTTTTGGAAATGGCCAAAATTTTATTTTGCTGATTTATCGGGGGAATCAACGACCCGAATATGGCCGCACTGGTGTGACTTTCCAAGCATACACCATGATCCAGGGGTAGTGGTTGTAAAGCGTTTAAAGAAGAACATTTGAATATGTCTCTTGCACCTTCACCCGAGCTGCCACGTACTGGGTCGGAGGAGGAGACTGAGCGTGCACGTTCTGTAGCTCCTTCGGCTACTGCAGGACAAGCTGGGGTTCCTGCCCCCCAGCAGATGTCGGCTCGGCAGATGGAGGATCAGTGTCGTACTCTGGTAGGCAAAGTTATTGTGTATACCTTGCGCCCAGTTGGCAGCACCGCAGCATACCGCCTTCATGCGGGGAAGTTAGAACAAGATGGGGACCAGTATGCAGTCCGAGCATCAGTCGCTCACAATGACCTCCACGGGGTTCTGCCTCATGAGGGACCAGAGCCCTTCCGGCACCTGGGTACACATACACTCGTATCATGGATGCAACTGTGCACCAGACGGAACAGGCGGTGGCAGTGATTGCTGCCCTCAAAAAGGAAAACGACGAGAAGGCTCAGCAGCTCATCATGCTCCAGCGCCAAATGGCAGAGCTAATGACGAAGGTTGGGAGCACAGACACAGCAGCTCGACCAGCAGGACCGACAGAAAGCAACCAAGAAGTGGACAGCAGCACCATTTCGTTCCCAGCTGATGCAAAGGACGTCCAGGAGTGGGTCCCGCACATTGATGGCAACCCCGAGCAGTTGGTCTACCATCTTGAGGGGCGATACCTCAGTGGGATGGTGCATTTGCCCGGCGGAGAGAGGTTGGAAGAAGCGTTCCACAGCTTGCGAATGTGGATAATGAGCGCAGCCTGCTTCAGCGGCTGGGAGACGACCCCGCATCGACAAGCAGGGAACGATCTCCTGCAGCTAGTTCGCGTTCAGTACCAGTATGTGCGAAATAAGGTGCCCAGGCGCGACCTCATGCTGGAGCTGACAAAGCAAGGTGAGGGGGTTGTTGGCCCGACGAACGTGGTTGACAAGTGCGCGGCGACCATCATGCAAAAGATGGGAAAGAAGAAGTTGCAGAAGTCGACCCCAGCTTGGAAGCGTGGTCATCAGGGAAACGGGAGCGCCGGGACGAAATGACTGGGTCCGCCCCGGCTAGAGCCAACAAAAACGCCAGTTGCGCCCATCGCTCGAGCTTTTATGCCTCCAAAGATCGAGAAGCGCCCCCTTCCTCATCCCCGAAACGCCGCGGTACGTATCTTGCTTCCAAAGTCAGGAAGCTGCACGATGGTCTCAACGCCCTCCAGCGGATTACGAAGAAACACCGAGCCAGTTCACACTCCCGAAGTTTACCACAATCCTCTCAATCCCACATCCCTCATGGGGCAGGTGTTCCTCGACCACATTTCTGGCGACACGAGCCATACACACTTCCGGAAAACTGGGGAGCAGGTAGTTTCACGCGCCACAGCAACTACGAGACTTCGGAATCTTGTTGCAGGAATGTGGGCGGCTTCCACGACTGCACAGCGCCGCAATCTTTGGAGGCGGTTCATCGCTTGGACGTCAAAGAACAACATGCCAGCGACCCCGGACTCTGCATGCCTGTTTGTATTGGCTACGGGGGTGCGGCCGCAAGCGATGCTGACATATGCCAAAGGACTTTCTGGAACGTTCCGGCATATGGGTTTGATCAATCAGCCTCTGCTCAGCTTGGCTGCAGCTCTCAGAGCCAGTGGGGCGGCTATTCCCCTTCATCAAGCAATTCCCATGGAGAAGTCTGTTCTCGTGGCGTGGGCATTCCGGCAGAGCCCTCGTGTGTGTCTTGCAGCGCTGATTGCGTGGAAGACAGCGTCCAGATGGACGGAGGTGTCAATGCTGGCCACCGCGAACTTCATCCACATTCGCGAAGACGAAGTAGTGATCGATTGGTACACTCTCCCGAAAGGGAGAGCAGCAATGCCGTTCACTCAATCCAGATGGACGGTAGTGAAGGGCGACCTGACAGCGGCCATTTGCCTCTTGTTGAAATCACAGCTCCCCTTCAACAGGCTGACCACTTGGACTACAAGCACACTCAACGCACATTGGCAGATGTCTCACCAGATGAAAATGTACAGCGCGCACAGCATCAAGAGGGGGGCAGTCACCCATGCGATCCAGAGGATTGTCGAAGGGCACCAAATCCCCGAAGTCTTGATATCTCGTCTTGCAAAGCACAAGGTAAAAGAAGGACTTGCAGAGGTGACCCTGCGGTACGGCGGAGACCCTCTGGCGACGGCACGGATGTTGGCGACCGACAAGGTGACCGTGCTGCTGTGAATGCGTATCTTTCGTCTCTCACTTTCCAGCCCATTCTTCAAAATCGCCAAAACAGGTTCTCGGTTACAAGGCGGACCAAACAAACAAGACTGCCTGCGTCTCAAACGGAGAGGGATTCACCTCTTCATGTTTCGCGTGTTCCACCCATGAACATAGAGATGATGAGGGAGAGGATGTCACCTTCGGCGCTCCGTAGGTTTGATGAGGTGTGGCGCTTAACCTTTTTCCCGCCGAGCACCAAGTGCGCTATGAAACCTAAGTCAAACCGACCGTCAATGCTAACTGCATCACATGCGACTGCATTGTTCGAACACGGAATCACATCACACGCCGACGGGCCCGGAGTCTCGCAGAACGTTCCTTTCACTGTCATCGAAGAGAAAGAGAGCGGCCTCAGACAGAGGTTCATCTTGTGGACCCGGGATGCGAACGATGTGCTCTGTAGTCAAGGCTACGAAGCCAATGTCCCAATAGGGCATGTCTCACATTACTTGTCAGCAGTACAAAGTGAATGCGGCACAACCCGAGACTTCAAAACCGGGTTCTATGCGATAGAGGTGCCAGTCGAGAGTCGACACCTTTTCCGTTTTTCTGACTCTTCAGGGAACTGGTGGAGTTTAAACCGTCTCCCCATGGGCCATTGTTGTGCACCCGAGCTGATGCACACTCTGGCTGCTGTAGCGGCAGGTGATCCTGTGTATGTGAAGCCAGCTTTTGCGGCGAAAGGTGTGACTGTCCATGTGTGGATAGATAATATCCGATACACCGGGCGATCTAACGCTGTCATCCGGGAATCAGCCCGATTGGACAAAACTGCTGAGCATTGTGATCTCACATGGAAACCCGAAGATTCACAAACTTGTGTGAAACGGTACGTGTTTCTGGGAGTAGAGTGGGATCATGAAAGGTCAGTTGTACGGCCTTCGACAAAGATCCGGAGCAAACTCGAGGCAGTGAATGTGTGGGGGCGACTTCCGGCAGAAGAGCTGGAATCGTTGGCAGGCAGGCTGCTTCATGCGTCTGCTATTTCTGGTGTGTTCCCAGGAACATATTGGTTCGCCCTAAAGTTTCTGCGGAGGGTGGTGAATCACCTAAACCGAGGCACAAAGATGCCGTCAACAAGTGTTTCTGTTCCCCCCTCAGTTGCAGCCGAGTTGCAGGAATGGCTCCACCGGGCCCAACAGGAAAGGTGTATCTCGGGTGCATCCAAACCGGCTACATTCACGGTATTCGTGGACGCCAGCCTGAAAGGATGGGGAGGCGTCATTGTCAACAGGTGTACGAACGAAGTCTTTGTGCACGGTGAAGAGTGGTCGCACTTCTACAAGACGCGCCACATCAACGAGTTGGAAGCTCGAGCATTGTTCTGTGTTTTACAGATGCTGCCAGCCGGAGCGTCCGGTAAGTTTATTAGTGTTTTCGTCGACAACACCACAGTTGCTGGTGTAGCAAGAAAGAAGCAGTGCGTGAAGAGCAGGCTCCTGAACGACTCCGTCGTTGGGGCCCTGCAGTATTTGCAAGACCGAAGATGTGCATTCTCACTCGAGTGGGTAAAGTCAGCATCCAATCCCGCCGACTTGCCATCACGGATTCCTCCAACGAGGATGACAAAGGAAAACAAGGAGAAGGTTACACTTGCGGTGTGGAGCTTTCTCACAGGACCGGCGTAGTGGAGGCGGGATGCGACCTTGTTGTTCGCAAGGCTTTCTCGTTATTCCACTTCGTTTGTTATTGTGTTTACCAGCCCGTTGCTTCGCATTTCTCTTCCCTTTCGAGTTTATGACGCGGCTAGAATAGCAGGAGAGATGATTCTGCTGATTTATCGGGGGAATCAACGACCCGAATATGGCCGCACTGGTGTGACTTTCCAAGCATACACCATGATCCAGGGGTAGTGGTTGTGGTGGGTGAAACGTAAAGCGTTTAAAGAACCCGCCCTCCCTCCCCCGAGGCGGGATGCGACCTTGTTGTTCGCAAGGCTTTCTCGTTATTCCACTTCGTTTGTTATTGTGTTTACCAGCCCGTTGCTTCGCATTTCTCTTCCCTTTCGAGTTTATGACGCGGCTAGAATAGCAGGAGAGATGATTCCCAGAAAAAAAATGGGTTTTTTGGATTTTAAAATTTTGGAACAAACTCTGCGGTAATTTTTGCAGAAGTTGAAGCCATTTTCATTACAAAAAACTTCGGTTAGAGTCGCAAGCCATTTTCATTGAGAAAAACTTCGGTTAGAGTCGCGTAGAGCATTTTCATTACAAAAAACTTCGGTTAGAGTCGCAAGCCATTTTCATTGAGAAAAACTTCGGTTAGAGTCGCGTAGAGCATTTTCATTACAAAAAACTTCGGTTAGAGTCGCAAGCCATTTTCATTGAGAAAAACTTCGGTTAGAGTCGCGTAGAGCATTTTCATTACAAAAAACTTCGGTTAGAGTCGCAAGCCATTTTCATTGAGAAAAACTTCGGTTAGAGTCGCGTAGAGCATTTTCATTACAAAAAACTTCGGTTAGAGTCGCAAGCCATTTTCATTGAGAAAAACTTCGGTTAGAGTCGCGTAGAGCATTTCCATTACAAAAAACTTCGGTTAGAGTCGCAAGCCATTTTCATTGAGAAAAACTTCGGTTAGAGTCGCAAGCCATTTTCATTACAAAAAACTTCGGTTAGAGTCGCAAGCCATTTTCATTACAAAAAACTTCGGTTAGAGTCGCAAGCCATTTTCATTGAGAAAAACTTCGGTTAGAGTCGCGTAGAGCATTTTCATTACAAAAAACTTCGGTTAGAGTCGCAAGCCATTTTCATTGAGAAAAACTTCGGTTAGAGTCGCGTAGAGCATTTCCATTACAAAAAACTTCGGTTAGAGTCGCAAGCCATTTTCATTGAGAAAAACTTCGGTTAGAGTCGCGTAGAGCATTTCCATTACAAAAAACTTCGGTTAGAGTCGCAAGCCATTTTCATTGAGAAAAACTTCGGTTAGAGTCGCAGAGCATTTTCATTACAAAAAACTTCGGTTAGAGTCGCAAGCCATTTTCATTACAAAAAACTTCGGTTAGAGTCGCAAGCCATTTTCATTACAAAAAACTTCGGTTAGAGTCGCAAGCCATTTTCATTGAGAAAAACTTCGGTTAGGGTTGTGTAAGGGTCGCAAAAGAAAGAAAGAAAGAAAGGGCCTCAAGACAGAAACCTGGTTTAGCCTGTGTCTCTTCCCAAGGGAAGATCAAGACAGAAATCCAGTTTGACCTGTGTTGGCACCACACTCAACCCACCCACACCCCACCACTCCCACACCACACTCACATCAACCTCACTCACCAACCCACCCCCCAACCCACCCACCCCACACCCACTCCCACATCACCCACCTCACTCACCAACCCACCACCCCACACCCCACCACCCACACCACACTACCATGCAGGGTCAGAACCTTGTGTCTTTTTGGAAATGGCCAAAATTTTATTTCCAGAAAAAAATGGGTTTTTTGAGTTTTAAAATTTTGGAACGAACTCAGCGGTAATTTTTGCGGAAGTTGAGCATTTTTTTTTTTGCCAAATTTTTTTTTTGGGGTCCATCGGCTCCGCGGGAGCGTTTTAAAAAGACACAAGGTTTTGACCCTGCATGCTACTCACATCCACCTCACTCACAACCCACCTCACCCAATCACATCCACCTCACTACTCACACCCACACCAACCACTCACATCCACCTCACTCACAACCCTCCCACACCACCACTCCACCTCACCCAATCACATCCACGAAGTTTTTTGTAATGAAAATGGCTTGCGACTCTAACCGAAGTTTTTTGTAATGAAAATGCTCTACGCGACTCTAACCGAAGTTTTTCTCAATGAAAATGGCTTGCGACTCTAACTGAAGTTTTTTGTAATGAAAATGGCTTGCGACTCTAACCGTAGTTTTTTGTAATGGAAATGGCTCTACGCGACTCTAACCGAAGTTTTTCTCAATGGAAATGGCTTGCCATTCTAACCGAAGTTTTTTGTATTGAAAATGGCTTGCGACTCTAACCGAAGTTTTTCTCAATGAAAATGGCTTGCGACTCTAACCGAAGTTTTTTGTAATGAAAATGGCTTGCGACTCTAACCTGAAGTTTTTTGTAATGAAAATGGCTTGCGACTCTAACCGAAGTTTTTTGTAATGAAAATGGCTTGCGACTCTAACCGAAGTTTTTTGTAATGAAAATGGCTTGTGACTCTAACCGAAGTTTTTCTCAATGAAAATGGCTTGCGACTCTAACCGAAGTTTTTTGTAATGAAAATGCTCTACGCGACTCTAACCGAAGTTTTTCTCAATGAAAATGGCTTGCGACTCTAACCGAAGTTTTTTGTAATGAAAATGGCGACTCTAACCGAAGTTTTTGTAATGAAAATGGCTTGCGACTCTAACCGAAGTTTTTTGTAATGAAAATGCTCTACGCGACTCTAACCGAAGTTTTTCTCAATGAAAATGGCTTGCGACTCTAACCGAAGTTTTTTGTAATGGAAATGCTCTACGCGACTCTAACCGAAGTTTTTCTCAATGAAAATGGCTTGCGACTCTAACCGAAGTTTTTTGTAATGAAAATGGCTTGCGACTCTAACCGAAGTTTTTTGTAATGAAAATGGCTTGCGACTCTAACCGAAGTTTTTCTCAATGAAAATGGCTTGCGACTCTAACCGAAGTTTTTCTCAATGAAAATGGCTTGCGACTCTAACCGAAGTTTTTTGTAATGAAAATGCTCTACGCGACTCTAACCGAAGTTTTTTGTAATGAAAATGGCTTGCGACTCTAACCGAAGTTTTTTGTAATGAAAATGGCTTGCGACTCTAACCGAAGTTTTTTGTAATGAAAATGGCTTGCGACTCTAACCGAAGTTTTTCTCAATGAAAATGGCTTGCGACTCTAACCGAAGTTTTTTGTAATGAAAATGCTCTACGCGACTCTAACCGAAGTTTTTCTCAATGAAAATGGCTTGCGACTCTAACCGAAGTTTTTTGTAATGAAAATGCTCTACGCGACTCTAACCGAAGTTTTTCTCAATGAAAATGGCTTGCGACTCTAACCGAAGTTTTTTGTAATGAAAATGCTCTACGCGACTCTAACCGAAGTTTTTCTCAATGAAAATGGCTTGCGACTCTAACCGAAGTTTTTTGTAATGGAAATGCCTTGTGCGACTCTAACCGAAGAGCTGCCTCTGCGGAGTTTACTTCGCAGATTGCCACCGTAAAAGAATGCTGCCTAGCGAGTCGCAGTCACAATCAGGGCGAGTGCCCTGAGTTTTTTAACTGATTGCTCAGACACGGTTGTAGGGGCCTTCTCCCCGTGACGGATTCGCCTGTGCCCTAGTAGCACGGGTGGTCCTGGCTGTGACGAGCTACGAACAGCCGCCTGACAAACCAGACTCACACCGCAGTCCTGTCTGCAGACACTCAGGTTCCACACTGATGATGGTCTGCCTTCTGTGTCCGTGGTACGTGAGAATGTTCGGGACGCTCTTGTTGGGCTACCTTATGAGAAGGGCCCCACCCCTCGTCACGAAATACCACCGTCAAAGAAGTGTCGCACTCGGAACAAGACCCTCTCCAGCGTACAAGAAAGAGCTGGGCTTCCCTTCTCTCGGCATTTCGACAGCAGTTTCGACTACTGTAACAGGGCAGGTCTTCACTTTGGCTCATCTTCACTTTGTCTCCGGATGCAAAGTGAAGATTTTAAGTCGAAAAATCTTCACTTTACAGATCTTCACTTTAGATACGAGAAACCAAGATCTTCACTTTGTATCCAAACTGGATCTTCACTTTGTATCCTGACTGGATCTTCACTTTACTGATCTTCACTTTGGATCATCTTCACTTTGTCTCCAAACAGGATCTTCACTTTAGAGATCTTCACTTTACATCCCAGATACAAAGTGAAGATCCTGTTTGGAGACAAAGTGAAGATTTTAAGTCGAAAAATCTTCACTTTGTCTCCCGGGTACAAAGTGAAGATCCTGTTTGGATACAAAGTGAAGATCCAGTTTGGATACAAAGTGAAGATTTTAAGTCGAAAAATCTTCACTTTGTATCCAAACTGGATCTTCACTTTGGAGATCTTCACTTTGTACCCAGGATACAAAGTGAAGATCCAGTTTGGAGACAAAGTGAAGATTTTAAGTCGAAAAATCTTCACTTTGTCTCCCGGGTACAAAGTGAAGATCCTGTTTGGAGACAAAGTGAAGATTTTAAGTCGAAAAATCTTCACTTTTCACTTTGGCTCATCTTCACTTTGTCTCCAGGATACAAAGTGAAGATCCTGCCCCGGATACAAAGTGAAGATCCTGTTTGGATACAAAGTGAAGATCTCTAAAGTGAAGATCCTGTTTGTGAAGATCCAGTTTGGATACAAAGTGAAGATTTTTAGTCGAAAAAATCTTCACTTTGTATCTGTTCAAAATGTCTCTAGCAGGTCACTCAACAGCTCAGTCAGAAGACTGTCCAGGCCTTGTGACCCTGGATGGCGTTTTACCCTGCCCCCTCTCCCTCCCTCCCCCTGGCCTCAGTGGTGCAAGCACCACGCGCTCTTCAAACCCAAGAAACATTTTCCCCCTGCAACCTCCTTCTGCAACAACACGAACGGGAATGGAGAGCACTTTCGTTTTCAGCCAATAAGAAATGTGCCAAGCAGCACAGGAGTGTATGAACTACACTCACAGGGAATGAAAAAGAACGAGAACGGAAAAAAAGACAAATAGCCTCGTGTTATTCCGCTCACGTTTCCTGCACAACGGCGCACAGACGAATTCCTGAGCAAAAGTCTTCTGTGCTCAGTTTGTGCACAGACCTGTGTTGGCAACACTTAACCCACCCCCCCCAACCCACTCAGCCCACCCACCAACTCAAACACCCACCCCAAACCACACAACACCAAATCATCAACCACACCATCTCACACCCCCATCTCACCCACTCACACCATCAAAATGCACTGTAAACACCACAGTCAGCCAGGAGACAAAGTGAAGATTTTTCGACTTAAAATCTTCACTTTGTCTCCAAACTGGATCTTCACTTTGTATCCAAACAGGATCTTCACTTTGTACCCAGGAGACAAAGTGAAGATTTTTCGACTTAAAATCTTCACTTTGTCTCCAAACTGGATCTTCACTTTGTATCCAAACAGGATCTTCACTTTGTACCCAGGAGACAAAGTGAAGATTTTTCGACTTAAAATCTTCACTTTGTCTCCAAACAGGATCTTCACTTTGTATCCTGGGTACAAAGTGAAGATCTCCAAAGTGAAGATCCAGTTTGGATACAAAGTGAAGATTTTTCGACTTAAAATCTTCATTTTGTATCCAAACTGGATCTTCACTTTGTCTCCAAACAGGATCTTCACTTTGTATCCAAACAGGATCTTCACTTTGTACCCGGGAGACAAAGTGAAGACTTTTCGACTTAAAATCTTCACTTTGTCTCCAAACAGGATCTTCACTTTGTATCCTGAATACAAAGTGAAGATCTCCAAAGTGAAGATCCAGTTTGGAGATTTTTCGACTTAAAATCTTCACTTTGTCTCCAAACTGGATCTTCACTTTGTCTCCTGACGTCGAGTATATCGGAATACGCATCAGACTCGAACCTGACTCGAACACGCACCATTTCTTTGTACGCTTGTCGGTGAACGAAAAGTCGCGCAACTGGCACTTCAAGCCGGTCCGTTTCATCCACAGCTGGTCTACCATCCAGGGGTCAGCAATCCTAAAGAACCTCTTAGTCCGTTGCCTTCCCCTAACAAACAATTGGCCAGACGCTCTACGAGAGATCCAGCTCTCAATTTTTCTTCTCCTTAACAGAGGCCACTTGAAGCACAAACTGAAGAAGGTCTTCTTCCAAGGGGTACAGGAGCGTCTCCCTAACCTCGAACCTTCCCAACGTCACTTGAGAAAGTGGTTTCACTCGTGTGTGGCAGCATACGAAGCAGGTCTCCCCCTCATAGAAGAGGAACCCATCGTGGGGCGCAAAAGAAAGCAAAAGCTTGGAAAGTTTGTTGACGAACTAACGCACACCACGAAGTCGGCCTTCTTCCCACTCGCAGAAAACGAGGAGGTAGGCAAGCCTCAATGGGTACGGCCGCTGGCCAGTAACGGCATGATCGCACGCGAAGCGAGACTGAACACACGTCTTCGCAGCATTGGCCTTCAGCCACGGTCAGTACCCGGCGACGGTAACTGCCTCTTCCACAGTCTTGCTTATGGCAAGCAGGAAGACGCGCAACATCTCCGCCAGGAGATAGCGGACTATTGGGAAAGCAACCAATCCTACCTTCGACCGTTCTGCGTAGACTGGTCTACAACGAGCTACATCGAAGGTTTACGGAACGGTGCGTGGGGAGACCACTTCGCCCTTGAAGGCTTCTCCCGCCTGCGAGACACCCAACTCTGTATCTTCCAGATCACGGAAGCGGGTGATTACAAGTACAGCGAAGTAGGAAACGGCTCTAACCGCCAATTGCTTGGCCACATTGCCCAATGGCATTTCATACCAGTCCAGGGCAACATGAACGATGACACAAAAACTCGGTTTATCACCCGGTCGTCGAACATGGGTCCCGTTCCCAATCCCACTGGGGACGGGTCAAGCTTCTTCAACGAAGTACTTGAAGGCCTATCGCAGTCGCAACCCGAGTCGCCACCTCGCAGAAAACGCCCACGCATGCCAACAGCCAGTCCAACAGCCAGCCAGTCACCAAGCGGGAAACCGGACACGAAGAAGACACGGTCCGACCAGGATGTTGATAAGACATCTCAAGGTAACGCTCAGCCACTGGAATGTTCCCACTGTGGGGCAACCGAAAAACTGAGCGGCGGATCTTTCGCCAACGCACGGGGTGTCGAAATCCACGAGCGCACCTGTGCAAAAAACCCCGCATGCCACCAAAGTACCTAGCCCAGTCCTATCTGGAGCGCTGGCCCGACAAGCTACGAGGGCACAAACCTTTTCACCCCCCTTTTTTTTCCCCCGTCTCCTTTCCATTCTTGCATTTCAGGCCTGCATGCCCCATCAAAAGCAATCGAAAAGAAAATAAACGAGCGTTCTACCACCTCGCGCGGTGTCACGGGATGTTTGGCAGCCGCTGCTAAACACACACATACAGTGCATGCTAATCCATGTGGTTCATGTACTTACAAAAGAACTCAATGCTAAACATCCCGGGCCCCGGCCGCACGGAGATGAAGTTCGCGACGTTGAACGTAACTAGCTTACTTCAATATCTCCCAGCGGCCGACGCGGTGGAAGCGGATCTTCTCTGCTGCCAGGAGGTGACACTCCTTCCGTGCAAACGGGCGCAGGCGGAGGAATACCTGCGGAAATGGTGCTGCCACTGGGGCCTGCCGCCTCCCGGAAGACTCTGTAGAAACTCCGGTAGTCGCTCGACGGTGAACGCCGCGAACGGGGGGCTCTCCACTCTAGTACTGAGACCGATACCTGCGTACGATACGATGACGGCGCTCTCGCACGCAGCAATACGGTCCCCGGACCGAGTGAGCCATACGGTAGTAGCAACAGGGGCCGGCAACACGTTCGTGCACGTGTTCAATGTCTACTGCCCTTCCGGAAACGGGAGGGCGGAGAGCGAGGAGCGTGAGGACATGCTGGAGAAGATCCTCTTCGCAGCGGCAGATAGCCTCGGTGACGTCCCCATAATGGTGATGGGTGACCTGAACACGGAAGAAGACCGGTCCCCTGTGCTGCGGAAGGCACTAAGGAACGGATGGTCCGACGCAGCGGAACTGCACCATGCGCGTACCGGTGACACACCGCCACCACCGACCTTTACCAGCGCCCGGACGACAGGCACGAGGATCGACCGCATACTCCTCAACCGAATAACGACGGGAGCTTTCCGTCAATGCGTCACCACCGCGGTGAACGTACCGGGACACCGGCTCGTGACAATGACCCTGGACATTGCGGCGCTGCGCCAAATCGTGTGGCGATTTAAAGTACCGCGGGAAATCCCTACCGAGGGGGGACCCAAGTGGGGCCTCTCGGACACAGAAGCTTACAGGGAAGCCGTACAGAGACTGACCAACTCCGATTTCGCAGAACGGCTGGCAGCACAGCGAGTGGAAGAGGCCTGGCTCGAGTGGTCACGAGTCAGTGAGCAGTACTTGCAGGATGCCTTCGGAATCCCTGCGGAAGAAAGGGGAAGGAGTACCGGCCGGGGGATAAAGACGTCGCCTAAGAGAGTCTGTATCACGGCAAGCACTGCGAGCGACGGGTCGGGGGCGGCGAACAGCAGACAGCTACGGCTCCGGAAGGCCATCCACAGGATGGAACGCATCTGCAGCTACCTTGCGCAGCGACGCGGGCCGGAGGCAGTTCCGCATGAAGTATCCCGTTGCTGGCAGAACAGCAGACGGCTGGCACAGGCGTGCATGAAAGGTGGCCAAGGGACAGAAGGATTCCCGGATCATGAGGAGGCGAAGCAGCTTCTCACGGCATTGCGGGAAGAGACGAGTAGGCTCGGAAGGGAAGGATCGGCGGCCAGGTTTACGAAGTACCGAGACAAGCTGAACGAGAGGGCCGATGCGAGCAGACGATGTCTGACAACCATCTGCGCCGGACGCGCTGAGCCGTCGGGGGTGTTGCGAACGGGGGCGGGAGTGACTGCAAATGTTGACGAGATGGACGAGGCGCTGAACACTGCGTGGGACCCTATCCTGCGTAAGTACAAGGACGGGCCAGAGCCGGAGTACGAGCCGTTTCGGGATCGGTTCCAGGATCACATCGGCCCACACTTGATGGAAGCCGGAACAATCACGGGGGAGGAGCTGCGAATTCTGCTGAGGAAGAAGCCGAAGAAAAGCGCGTCAGGGGTGGATGGCTGGCGCATGGCTGAACTGCGGGAGTTGCCGCTCCCCCTGCTGAATGCACTTGCAGACGTCATGAACCTGGTCGAAGCGACTGGGGACTGGCCGGCAAGCATGACAACTGCGCTGGTGTCGATGGTGCCGAAAGATGAGAGCCAAGACCCGCTGCACACGAGGCCGATAACCGTCACGTCCGCCGTGTACCGCTTGTGGGCCTGCCGCAGGCTTGCGGACATTGTCCTGTGGCAGGAGGGGTGGATCGAAGAAGGACAGAAAGGCTTTCGGCCGGGCCACCGGATCGAGGACGTCTTGATGGAGATAGGGCTCGAGGTGGAGGACGCCTTGCTGGACGGAGAGCCGCTCTACGGAGTGGCGCTGGACTTCCGGAAGTGTTTCGACATGGTCCCGCGAGAGGTAGTGCTACGCCTGGCTGAGGACTTAGGACTGCACGGTCGGGTTCTCAAGCCGCTGAGGGCGATTTACAGTCTGCTCGCAAGACGCTTCAAGTTGCCGCTAGGGGTGGGCAGGGAGTTTAGTGTGACCAACGGTATCCTTCAAGGGTGCCCTGTGTCCGTCATACTCATCAATGCCCTGCTGTCGGTAGTGATGAAAGCGGTCAAAAAAGAAGCTGAGGGTGTGAGTCCTAAGTCGTACGCGGATGATGCCACACTACTGTCCAGGCTGTCGGAGGCCGCACTGCAAAAGGGAGTCGACATTGTTGACGAGTTCTGCACACTCACCGGAATGCAGCTAAACCTCGAGAAGACCATCGCATTCTCGACGAGGCAGAGGCACCAGTCGACGCTCAGACTCCGAAGCGGAAATGCGCTGCTGCGATTTAGCAAGTCCGTCACGTGTCTGGGGGCCCTAGTCTCAACGGCGAAGAACAGAAAGGAGAGGTCCGACTCTAAGAGGGTAGAGAGGGCGGCGGCCCTAGCGGAGGGCCTCCGCCACGCGCCATTCCGGTACGAAAAGCGGGTCCGTATTGTGCAGTCGAATGTGTTGCCGGCAGCGCTATCGGGCTGCTCCTTCGCGCCGGTGTCAAAGGTGGCGATGAAGCGGTTGACGACGTCGGTGATGGGTCTGATCTGGGGTGGAGCAAACCCGAAGCGCGCGAGAGAAATGGTCCTGAACTTCCAGGAGAAGGGCCACCTGACGGACCCCGGTACGTGTTTAGCGTACCGGGTGACGACGGCGTTCTACGCGGCGTGCGAGAGGCTGCCGCGACTGCTACCTCTGATGGAGAGTATCCGGGGGCGGTACGCCGAGGGGGACCAACCCCTCGGCCCAGTCGGGCTGGCGATGAGGAGCATGGAGGAGTGTGGACACATATGGGAGCCTGGGCCCCTATCTCGCACGCTACGACGGAATGGTGCAGTGTTCGACCCGCTGGCCTCGTCGCCCTCGAAGAGGGGGCACGAAGTGAGGGCGGACCTGAGAACGAGGACGTGGGCCCGACTGATGGCGAGAAGGCCAGGATATCAGGGGCTGGAAAGAGCCGACTTGGAGCGCACGAATGCGTTCTGGAAGACGAGGGAATGTTCCGCGCACACGGCGAAGCTAATTCGAGTTGCGATTGCGGGGGGTGTGAACACGGCGGAGTTCACGTCGCGGATGAGGCAGGCTGGAGCTGAGCCGCAGGCGCCCAGCTGCAAGCACTGTGGGAGCGGCGTGACGGAGAACGAACAGCATATCTACTGGGACTGCGACGCATACTCACACATTCGCCGGCGGGAAGCACACGCCGGGCTGATGGCGGCCAACCGAACCGAGTGGCCCCGATGCACGCTGGAACATGGTGTGGTTGTACCGGGGAACGCCCACTTATCGAGGCGGCTCCAGGAGATGATGGCTGAAATCCTTGCGGAACGTGCAGGGCTCGAAGCACGTGGCTGGGTAGCCAGGAACCCCACGACCCCCTGGTCGAGAGCGGATGCGATGCCTGCCGAGAAATTTGACCACCCCTTTGCGCGGATTGCCCCGGCATGGACGTGGGAGCGAAACAAGACCTGGGGACTACCGACGTTTTATGCGTTGGTAGCGTGGCTGTCTGACATGCAGTGGACCGAGAGCGGGCAGGCGTCAATGCTAGAGCTTGCGATCGACTTTGAACTCTTCTCGGGCCTCAGCATGCCGCTGCACGGGAATGCGCCGAAGGGGGTGAGAGAACGGGGAAACGTCCTGCGCTGCATGATGAGCGCGTTGGACAAGCTGGCGGCACAGCAAGGGCTGGGAAGCTGCATGAGAGGGGAGAGGGTGTGCCCGACGACGTCGCTGTCGTTCATGGGCATCTCGGGGATATCGGGTGTACGGCCCAGGCCACGCTTTCGCGAGGCACACACGGGGACGATACTTGAGGAACAAGTGAAAGGAAGCGATGTAGGGACGCAGTGCCCGGCGTACCCTGACTGGACGATCGGGAGAGCGGCGAGGTGGGCCCTGCCTGCCCCACCACAACTGCACCCAGACCCCGTGCATATGCCGGGTGTCGATATAGAGAAGGCACTCGTCACGTGCGCGACCCATCACAAAGGGAAGTGTGAGGCGTGCAGAGCACTCGTCCGAAGGGACGTTCCCACGGTAGAGATGTGCTGCCGGCACCATCACCACGCGAACGATGGGCAGCCGATCGCGGTGTGCACAGAGCACAGCACGACGAAGTGCGGCGAGTGCAAGACGGCGGCGGCGTGTTGCCGCAGCGGGCATCATGCCTGCCGCACGCATGGCAGAGGAACCTGCCAAGAGTGCAAGAGGCTCCCTACGCTGACGCAGAGGCGACCGGCGGCATGTTGCCGCCGCGGCCACCACCAGTCCAACGAACCGAACGTCCCGTCAACCCCCGGACGCAACAAGAAGAAGAGGCCCTCCTCACCCACCCAGGTGGGCGTACAACGGGGAACGCCAGTTGGAAAGCGAGCGGCGCAAGCGCCGCCCGCGGCAACGAAAAAGGAGACGGCGACGACCGGACGGGCGACCAAAAGGCCGCCACCAACGCCAGGAACCAGCGAACGACCAGCGCTGAAGAAGAGGGTGCTAGGCACCCCGAAGGAAGGCCCGATCGCCGGCCGCAAGCGGAAGAAGACGAAGGCGACCACCCCCGACTCAGGGGTGCATCGAAGGAAGAAGAAGGTACCGAGGGCAAGCAGCTCTCAGAAACGACCGGGGACCACGGGCACACCAATGCCCTCGAAAGTGAAAAACGGACACACGTGCCCGCCCTCGTACTCGCCGACTCAGTCTCTGGAATCGCAAGAAAGCCAAACCCCGCTAGCTCCACAAATGCTCGACCTTGACGACGCAATGGCAGGTGACGACGTCATCCGATAACCTGACTTTCAAGGCAGTGCATGTTAATCCATGTGGTTCACGTACTTAAAAGAACTCAATGCTAAACAAACAAAACGTGGGCGGCCCCGAAGCTTTACCAGCTTCGGCTGACACCATTTGCGCACTTAACCATGGTTAAGAAGACAACTGAAAGCAAAGACACAAAGATAGCCCAAAGCATCTGCAGAATAACACGAAAAGCCTCTAGGCAAAAACCCGTTTTCACACTTCTTCTTCCTTCGATGCACCCCTGAGTCGGGGGTGGTCGCCTTCGTCTTCTTCCGGCGATCGGGCCTTCCTTCGGGGTGCCAAGCACCCTCTTCTTCAGCGCTGGTCGTTCGCTGGTTCCTGGCGTTGGTACCGTTCCCGATGGCGTCCTACTCGGACGCCAACTCGACCTTTTTTGATTCATTCCACCTATAGGACGCCAACTCGACCTTTTTTGATTCATTCACCTCTCGGACGCCAACCCGAGCTTTTTTGATTCACAAATTTTAGGACGCCAACTCGACCTTTTTTGGACCTTTTGAATCAAGACGCCATCCACACCTTACTCCTTTATACTTCACCTGTAGGACGCCAACTCGACCTTTTTGGCCATAGGGGGGGGTCATATAGGGGTCATATAGGGGTCATATGGGGGTCATATGGGTGGCGCTGCGCCAAATCGTGTGGCGATTTAAAGTACCGCGGGAAATCTCTACGGAGGGGGGACCCAAGTGGGGCCTCTCGGACACAGAAGCTTACAGAGAAGCCGTACAGAGACTAGCCAACTCCGATTTCGCAGAACGGCTGGCAGCACAACGCGTGGAAGAGGCCTGGCTCGAGTGGTCACGAGTCAGTGAGCAGTACTTGCAGGATGCCTTCGGAATCCCTGCGGAAGAAAGGGGAAGAAGTACAGGACGGGGGGTAAAGACGTCACCTAAGAGAGTCTGCATCACGGCAAGCACTGCGAGCGACGGGTCGGGGGCGGCGAACAGCAGACAGCTACGGCTCCGGAAGGCCATCCACAGGATGGAACGCATCTGCAGCTACCTTGCGCAACGGCGCGGGCCGGAGGCAGTTCCGCATGAGGTATCCCGTTGCTGGCAGAACAGCAGGCGGCTGGCACAGGCGTGCATGAAAGATGGCCAAGGGACAGAGGGATTCCCGGATCATGAGGAGGCGAAGCAGCTTCTCACGGCATTGCGGGAAGAGACGAGCAGGCTCGGAAAGGAGGGATCGGCGGCCAGGTTTACGAAATACCGAGACAAGCTGAACGAGAGGGCCGATGCGAGCAGACGATGTCTGACAACCATCTGCGCCGGGCGCGCTGAACCGTCGGGGGTGTTGCGAAAGGGGGCGGGAGTGACTGCAAATGTTGACGAGATGGACGAGGTGCTGAACACTGCGTGGGACCCTATCCTGCGTAAGTACAAGGACGGGCCAGAGCCGGAGTACGAGCCGTTTCGGGATCGGTTCCGGGATCACATCGGCCCACATATGATGGAAGCCGGAACAATCACGGGGGAGGAGCTGCGAATTCTGCTGAGGAAGAAGCCGAAGAAAAGCGCGTCAGGGGTGGATGGCTGGCGTATGGCTGAACTGCGGGAGTTGCCGCTCCCCCTGCTGAATGCACTTGCAGACCTCTTGAACCTGGTCGAAGCAACTGGAGACTGGCCGGCAAGCATGACAACTGCGCTGGTGTCGATGGTGCCGAAGGATGAGAGTCAAGACCCGCTGCACACAAGACCGATAACCGTCACATCCGCCGTACCGCTTATGGGCCTGCCGCAGGCTGGCGGACATAGTTCTGTGGCAAGAGGAATGGATCGAAGAAGGACAGAAAGGCTTTCGATCGGGTCACCCGGGGGTCTGGCTGTGGGCCTGCAGGCTCTCAAGCCGCAAGCCTGGACGACCCTCGACGGGAAAGAGAGAGCCGTTGTGTACGGCGAGTTGGCGCGCCGCTACGCGGTGGCGAAGGGAGCGCAGGGCCACGAGACCGAGGCCCACCTCAAGACGTTGGGCATCGTCCTGGGGGCGATTGGAGAGATGGAGACCGCATTCGACGCGGACGAGGCCTTGCGGAAGGTGGCGGAAGCGGTTCTCAGGCGTCTGGAAGTGGTCCGCATCGGGCAGACGGCCGGGTGGCAGGAAGCGGAAGCTGCGGCCACGGCGTGGGAGGAGGACGAGGCGCCCGATTTCCTGAAGAAGGGGCTGGCTGCCGCCGAGAAGATGCGTCGCAAGAAGGAGAAGGCGAAGCAAGGCGGGAACGCTTTTCAGAAGGCAAAGTCCAGTCGCGGTGGCGAAGGAAGGAAGTGAAGGCTTCCTACTGTGGGGATGAGGACACTGGGACGGGAAACTGGAGGCGGGGCTGGCGGGGCGTGAGCCGCGAGTTCCGTTCTTCCGTTTCACGCCTCGGGAGACCGCGGAAAGAGGAGCCTCTGCTTCAGCGGCAGGAGCTCTCTTTGGTGATGGGGGACGCGAGGGAGCTGATGCAGGCGGCTCTCGCTCCTTCGACTTGGCGGGGTATGGAATCTGTTCACCGCAGGTTCCTGCAGTTTCGGCGCATGCTCGACGTTCTGTCACCGACGGAGACGCCGACTGCGTTGCTGCTGTTCAGCGCGAGGCTGATGCGTCGGGGGGACATCGGGATTCCGTCTGCCCTGACCTACGTCAACTCGTTGGTGTCAGCGGAACGCCGCGTTAGCAACGATCTTCAGGGATCGATCGTCATAAAGGACCTCCGTCGGGCCTTGCGGCGTTTAGGTGCGAACAAACCGGCGAAACAGGCGGTTCCGGCGACGAGCGCCGAGGTTCACGCTGTTGTGGGTCGGTCGACGTGCTGCTGAGGCGGCCCGGTTTTCCGCAGGGCTGGCTGCGGCGGGCGAGGCGCGCTGTTCCCCTATTCGCCTTCTGGACGGATTACGTTGGAGACGACGTGCTGGAGGCGCCGGAGCCGGATCGCGAGGCGGATGAAAGATGCATATGGCAGGAAGGGTACTCGGGTCCCGAGTGGGCCCTTCCGGTGGACGGAAAGAAGCCTTCAGTTGTACCTTGCTACGACGGCGAGATCGCCCCGATCTCATCGAATTCAATCGACCTTGCCTTTGTGGAAGAGTTGGATGAGACGGGCGAGGTGGCGCGTTTGCTGCAGGTAATCGGATCGGTGGAGGTCTTTCGGTCTTTGTTGAAGCCGGAATGGGAGGATCAGCCGGGGAGGCGCCGTTCGACGTCTCGTAGGATGTTGCGACATGCCAGCGTGCTCCAGGCGTGTGGCCTGCTGCAGCCGACCAGCCTTCGGGAAGCCCAATTCGTGTTGCCGGTGTTTACCGTACCGAAATCGTCTGGGGGGTTGCGCGTAATAGTTGATGGGCGAAAGATCAACGACGTGTTTGCGCCTCCGCCTCCGATGGGCCTTCCGCGCTTGGAGGACGCAGTGGCTGCGCTCCTGTCGTGGAAGTGGGTGATCTCATGCGATGCACGGTCCTTTTTCTTCCAAATACCGATGGACCGAGCTGTGTCGCAGTTCTTCTGCGTGAATCTTGCAGCGTCCCGGGGTGGTTTTGAATCCTTTGTCCTACGCAAGCTTCCAATGGGCTGGTCTTGGGCACCTGCGATCGCGCAACGCATCGCGACTGTGCTGGCGCATCAGGTCCAAGGTTTTGCGTGGGTGGATAATTTTTTCCCAATTCTTCCCAATTACTTCCAACTTTCTCCTTTACCTTGCATCAAATAGGTGTCACGGCAAGTTTTGGCAGCCGCTGCTTAACAACACGTCCTGCGGCAGGCCGGCTGGCAGGCAGACGTCGTCACGTCGTTCCTGCGAGGTGGGGTGCGGGTCTGCGTCGTGACGTCGGCCACCAACCCCCCGTTCCGCGTGCTGCAGCGGGATGAGGCACCCGACCTCCGGGTGAATCCCTTCGACGGAGGGGAGATGCCGAGGGAGCGGCGCAGGCGGCTCGCTGCCAGCCCCAGCGGGAAGCGGCGGATGCGGCTGCCGGCGCCGGAGGAAGACGAGCCGCAGCCAGCAGCCCCGCCGGCGGCCCCGCCAGCAGCGCCAGCAGCCCCGCCAGCAGCCCCGCCAGCAGCCCCACCAGCGGCCCCACCAGCGGCCCCGCCAGCGGCCCCACCAGCGGCTCCACCAGCGGCCCCGCCAGCGGCCCCGCCAGCGGCCCCGCCAGCGGCCCCGCCAGCGGCCCCGCCAGCGGCCCCGCCGGCGGCCCCGCCAGCGGCCCCGCCGGCGGCCCCGCCAGCGGACGCGGCAGCGCAGAAGAAGAGGAAGACGCCGGAGCCGGCAGGGGACGGGCCGGCTCCCGCGGGAAGCGACGCCCGGATGGACGGTGCAGAGCACGTCCACGCCTTCGGGACCCCCACGAAGGCCGCAGCTGGCTACACCTGCGGCGTGTGTAGGAAGAAGAAGGCGAAGGGTCAGCTTCGCTTGGAATGCGAGGGCTGCGACGTCAGCGCGTGCAAGACTTGCACGAGCTGACTACCTCCACAGCCCGCACCCGGCGCCAGTGGCCCCGCCAGCCCATTACGGGTTGCCCTGCGCGCGAGGCCCTCGTTCGGGCTGCCGAGTCCTAGCACCCCTGCTAGGCAGTTCGATCACGCAGAGACGGAAAAAGAGAATTCCTGCTCCTCCTCTTTTCCCCTCCCTCTCTCTCACGGCGCGCCTGGCCTCAATCGCCCGGGAGTGATACCCCGAGGGCCCGGTTTTGCGCACAAACAATCCCCCTACAATAGCCAGTGTGCCCGGCCAACTTGCAACGAGGGCCCCCCCGCCAGGGTGGAGGGACCCATCCCGGGGCTTAGTTTCCAGGCGATCCCTCGGGATCTTCTGGATAGACTGAGCCGAGCACCCGAGCTCAACCCGGAAGCCCCATGGGGAAGGCTGGGGGGTGGACACAGCAGGGAAACCCAGCAGTGGGGGCACGCCTATCGACTAGGTGAACCCCCGATCAGACTGGAACGGGGTATCCCCGAGGGGCCCCTGAAAGAAGCGGCGGATCTCATACGTGACCGCCTTGGGTGGGAACCGGACCAGTTGCTGGCCAACTGGTACCGGAGGGGAGTGGGGATCAACCCCCACAGAGACCAGAGAGAACTGGGTCCGAGGGTAGCGACCATATCGCTCTTGAGCGACACGGTCATGGAATGGGAGAGGGGGAGCCGGAGACTGAGAACCCCTCTGCCGGTCGGCACACTGTGCCACATGGAAGGCGAGGCCAGGAACCTGTGGACGCACGGGATTCGTCCCGATGATGTCGCACGCGACCGGGTCTCGCTGACCTACAGGGCCGTGCGCGAGGCCGCCTCCCAAAGTTTGCAAGGCCGGGACACCCCGCAAGAAGCTCCCATACCCCCCCCGCCCAGCCCTCAGGCATCCACTGCACCCCCCCAACATCAGTCCAGCCCCGCGCCACGGACACTTTTGCTTCATCACCAAAGAACTCTACAATCAATCAAAGAATCAGCAAGACAGCGGCTGATAACCGCGGGGGACGTCGAACAAAACCCTGGTCCCGGCCGCGCGGAGATGAGGTTCGCGACGTTAAACGTAACCAACCTACTACAGTATCTCCCAGCGGCCGACGCGGTGGAAGCGGATCTTCTCTGCTGCCAGGAGGTGACACTCCTTCCGTGCAAACGGGTGCAGGCGGAGGAATACCTGCGGAAATGGTGCTGCCACTGGGGTCTGCCACCACCCGGAAGACTCTGTAGGAACTCCGGTAGTCGCTCGACGATGAACGCCGCGAACGGAGGGCTCTCCACTCTAGTACTGAGACCGATACCGGCGTACGATACGATGACGGCGCTCGCGCACGCAGCAGTACGGTCCCCGGACCGAGTGAGCCATACGGTAGTAGCAACAGGGGCCGGCAACACGTTCGTGCACGTGTTCAATGTCTACTGCCCTTCCGGAAACGGGAGGGCGGAGAGCGAGGAGCGTGAGGACATGCTGGAGAAGATCCTCTTCGCAGCGGCGGATAGCCTCGGTGACGTCCCCATAATGGTGATGGGTGACCTGAACACGGAAGAAGACCGGTCCCCTGTACTGCGGAAGGCACTAAGGAATGGATGGTCCGACGCAGCGGAACTGCACCATGCGCGTACCGGTGACACACCACCACCACCGACCTTTACCAACGCCCGGACATCGGGCACGAGGATCGACCGCATACTCCTCAACCGAATAACGACGGGAGCTTTCCGCCAATGCGTCACCACCGCGGTGAACGTGCCGGGACACCGGCTCGTGACAATGACCCTGGACATTGCGGCGCTGCGCCAAATCGTGTGGCGATTTAAAGTACCGCGGGAAATCTCTACGGAGGGGGGACCCAAGTGGGGCCTCTCGGACACAGAAGCTTACAGGGAAGCCGTACAGAGACTGGCCAACTCCGATTTCGCAGAACGGCTGGCAGCACAGCGAGTGGAAGAGGCCTGGCTCGAGTGGTCACGAGTCAGTGAGCAGTACTTGCAGGATGCCTTCGGAATCCCTGCGGAAGAAAGGGGAAGAAGTACAGGACGGGGGATAAAGACGTCACCTAAAAGAGTCTGCATCACGGCAAGCACTGCGAGCGACGGGTCGGGGGCGGCGAACAGCAGACAGCTACGGCTCCGGAAGGCCATCCACAGGATGGAACGCATCTGCAGCTACCTTGCGCAACGGCGCGGGCCGGAGGCAGTTCCGCATGAGGTATCCCGTTGCTGGCAGAACAGCAGGCGGCTGGCACAGGCGTGCATGAAAGATGGCCAAGGGACAGAAGGATTCCCGGATCATGAGGAGGCGAAGCAGCTTCTCACGGCATTGCGGGAAGAGACGAGCAGGCTCGGAAAGGAAGGATCGGCGGCCAGGTTTACGAAATACCGAGACAAGCTGAACGAGAGGGCCGATGCGAGCAGACGATGTCTGACAACCATCTGCGCCGGACGCGCTGAGCCGTCGGGGGTGTTGCGAAAGGGGGCGGGAGTGACTGCAAATGTTGACGAGATGGACGAGGTGCTGAACACTGCGTGGGACCCTATCCTGCGTAAGTACAAGGACGGGCCAGAGCCGGAGTACGAGCCGTTTCGGGATCGGTTCCGGGATCACATCGGCCCACATATGATGGAAGCCGGAACAATCACGGGGGAGGAGCTGCGAATTCTGCTGAGGAAGAAGCCGAAGAAAAGCGCGTCAGGGGTGGATGGCTGGCGTATGGCTGAACTGCGGGAGTTGCCGCTCCCCCTGCTGAATGCACTTGCAGACGTCATGAACCTGGTCGAAGCAACTGGAGACTGGCCGGCAAGCATGACAACTGCGCTGGTGTCGATGGTGCCGAAGGATGAGAGTCAAGACCCGCTGCACACAAGACCGATAACCGTCACATCCGCCGTGTACCGCTTATGGGCCTGCCGCAGGCTGGCGGACATAGTTCTGTGGCAAGAGGAATGGATCGAAGAAGGACAGAAAGGCTTTCGACCGGGTCACCGGATCGAGGACGTCTTGATGGAAATTGGGCTCGAGATGGAGGACGCCTTGTTAGACGGGGAGCCGCTCTACGGTGTGGCGCTGGACTTCCGGAAATGCTTCGACATGGTCCCGCGAGAGATAGTACTGCGCTTAGCCGAGGACTTAGGATTGCACAATCGGGTTCTCAAGCCGCTGAGGGCTATCTACAGACTGCTCGCGAGACGCTTCAAGCTACCATTAGGGGTGGGCAGGGAGTTCAGTGTGACCAACGGTATCCTTCAAGGGTGCCCTGTATCCGTCATACTCATCAATGCCCTGCTGTCGGTAGTGATGAAAGCGGTCAAGAAAGAAGCGGAGGGTGTGAGTCCAAAGTCATACGCGGACGACGCCACACTGCTGTCCAGGCTGTCGGAGGCCGCCCTGCAAAAGGGAGTGGACGTAGTAGACGAGTTCTGCACACTCACCGGGATGGAGCTAAACCTCCAGAAGACGGTCGCGTTCTCGACGAGACGTAGGCATCAGTCGACTCTCAAACTCCGCAGCGTGGATGCGCTGCTGCGGTTTAGCAAATCCGTCAAGTGCCTCGGGGTCCTAGTCTCGACGGCGAAGAATAGGACGGAAAGGTCCGACTCGGAGAGGGTGGAGAAGGCGGCTGCCCTGGCGGAAGGCCTCCGCCATGCGCCGTTCCGGTACGAAAAGCGGGTCCGGATTGTGCAGTCGAATGTGCTACCGGCGGCGCTGTCAGGCTGCTCTTTCGCGCCGGTATCGAAGGTGGCGATGAAACGGCTGACGACGTCGGTGATGGGACTGATCTGGGGTGGATCCAACCCGAAGCGCGCGAGGGAGATGGTCCTAAACTTTCAGGAGAAGGGCCACCTGACGGATCCCGGTACATGCCTAGCATATAGGGTGACGACAGCGTTTTACGCGGCGTGCGAGAGGTTGCCACGACTGCTGCCTCTGATGGAGAGCATCCGGGGAAGATACGCCGAGGGGGACCTACCCCTGGGGCCAGTTGGACTGGCGATGAGGAGCATGGAGGAGTGTGGACACGTATGGGGACCCGGGCCCCTGTCTCGCACGCTGAGGAATGGTGCAACGTATGACCCGTTAACCTCGGCACCTTCGAAGAGGGGACATGAAGTTAGGGCGGACTTGAGGGCGAAGACGTGGTCCCGACTGGTGGCGAGGCGGCCGGGATTTGAGGGCATACAGAGAGCCGACCTGGAGCGGACGAACTCCTTCTGGAGGATGCGTGAATGTCCCGCGCACACCGCGAGGCTTATACGTGTAGCGTTGGCGGGGGGGGTGAACACGGCTGAGTACACGTCGCGGATGAGGCAGGCCGGAGCTGAGCCGCAGGCGCCCAGCTGCAAGCACTGTGGAAGCGGCGACACCGAGGACGAGAAACACGTATTCTGGGACTGCGGAGCGTACTCGCACATACGGCGACGAGAGGCACATGCCGAGCTGATGGCAGCCAACCGGGCCGACTGGCCCAGATGCACGCTGGAACACGGTGTGGTAGTACCCGAGAATGCCCAATTCTCGAGGCGGCTCCAGGAGATGATGGCTGAAATCCTTGCGGAACGGGCTGGGCTCGAAGCACGTGGCTGGGTGGCCAGGAACCCCACGACCCCCTGGTCGAGAGCGAATGCGATGCCTGCCGAGAAATTTGACCACCCCTTCGCGCGGATTGCCCCGGCATGGACGTGGGAGCGGAACAAGACCTGGGGACTACCGACGTTTTATGCGTTGGTAGCGTGGCTGTCGGACATGCAATGGACCGAGAACGGGCAGGCGTCAATGCTGGAGCTTGCGATCGACTTTGAACTCTTCTCGGGCCTCAGCATGCCGCTGCACGGGAATGCGCCGAAGGGGGTGAGAGAACGGGGAAACGTCCTGCGCTGCATGATGAGCGCGTTGGACAAGCTGGCGGCACAGCAAGGGCTGGGAAGCTGCATGAGAGGAGAGAGGGTGTGCCCGACGACGTCGCTGTCGTTCATGGGCATCACGGGGATATCGGGTATACGGCCCAGGCCACGCTTTCGCGAGGCACACACGGGGACGATACTTGAGGAACAAGTGAAAGGAAGCGATGTAGGGACGCAGTGCCCGACGTACCCTGACTGGACGATCGGGAGAGCGGCGAGGTGGGCCCTGCCTGCCCCACCACAACTGCACCCAGACCCCGTGCATATGCCGGGTGTCGGTATAGAGAAGGCACTCGTCACGTGCGCGACCCATCACAAAGGGAAGTGTGAGGCGTGCAGAGCACTCGTCCGAAGGGACGTTCCCACGGTAGAGATGTGCTGCCGGCACCATCACCACGCGAACGATGGGCAGCCGATCGCGGTGTGCACAGAGCACAGCACGACGAAGTGCGGCGAGTGCAAGACGGCGGCGGCGTGTTGCCGCAGCGGGCATCATGCCTGCCGCACGCATGGCAGAGGAACCTGCCAAGAGTGCAAAAGGCTCCCTACGCTGACGCAGAGGCGACCGGCGGCATGTTGCAGCCGCGGCCACCACCAGTCCAACAAGCCGAACGTCCAGTCAACCCCCGGACGCAACAAGAAGAAGAGGCCCTCC
>JAPJBO010001620.1:0-35332 GCA_030068145.1 Diplonema papillatum | reverse complement strand
CCCAGGAGCCGCGTCGATGACGCCAGCTCGACAGACAAGTATGCCAATTCCATTCTTTGGCGTTAATCCGTAGTATTAGTCTTATAACACGAAGACGAGTATATACGTAATAATAGTAATAAAGCAAAGCCTACCTACCAGAGGCAGCGCCAGAAACTGGACAACTCCGCCGCCAGCATCTCCGGCGCGGAGACACCCATGATATCAGCTCGACAGACAAGTATATGCCGATTCCACCCTCTGACGTTGTTACGTAATACTAATTGTACCTACCTTCCCCCGTGCTTAAGATCGCGTCCTCCCCCCTTATATAAGATTGAGGTTTTGAGAAATGAGGACGAGTGGCGGAAGGCAGCGCGAAGGAAGCGGAGGGAGGAGCGGCTGCGGCTCGAGGAAGAAGAGGACGAGCGCGCCTTCGAGCGGGAGCTGCTCGCGAGGAGGCAGGCCCGGCGGCGGGCGGAGGAGGAGCTCCGCGGAGAGGACGACCGCCGGCACGAGGAGCGCTGCCGGAGGCAGCGCCAGAAACTGAACGAATCGGACAACTCCGCCGGCGCAGAGACACCCAGGAGCCGCGTCGATGACGCCAGCTCGACAGACAAGTATGCCAATTCCATTCTTTGGCGTTATTCCGTAATATTAGTCTTATAACACGAAGACGAGTATATACGTAATAATAGTAATAAAGCAAAGCCTACCTACCAGAGGCAGCGCCAGAAACTGGACAACTCCGCCGCCAGCATCTCCGGCGCGGAGACACCCATGATATCAGCTCGACAGACAAGTATATGCCGATTCCACCCTCTGACAGTGATTTATATATGGGTCTGGGGCTCGGGGCCACCCCGAGCGCGAAAAAAAAAAATTGAATTAATTTTGGGCTGGGGTTGGGGTAGGGCCGGGCACTACCAACCGGGATCAGCGGGGGTGAGCCACAGGGGAGGGACGAAGCCATGGCGAAGCCATGGCGAAAGCCATGACGGAGCCATGGCGAAGCCATGGGGGCAGGAAGAGTAAAAAGGAGGCGGGGAAAGAGGAGGCAGGAGGGGAGGGCCAAAGGGGGTGGTGGGAGGCGAGACGTTGACTACCAAGTCTAACTAAATTTGGATCCAAAATTGAACGTTGACTACCAATTCTAATTAAATTTGGATCCAAAATTGAACGTTGACTACCAATTCTAATTAAATTTGGGATCGGAAATTGGACGTTGACTACCAATTCTAATTAAATTTGGATTCAAAATTGGACGTTGACTACCAATTCTAATTAAATTTGGGATCGGAAATTGGACGTTGACTACCAATTCTAATTAAATTTGGATTCAAAATTGGACGTTGACTACCAATTCTAATTAAATTTGGATCGGAAATTGGACGTTGACTACCAATTCTAATTAAATCTGGATCCAAAATTGAACGTTGACTACCAATTCTAATTAAATTTGGATTCAAAATTGGACGTTGACTACCAATTCTAATTAAATTTGGATCCAAAATTGAACGTTGACTACCAATTCTAATTAAATTTGGGATCGGAAATTGGACGTTGACTACCAATTCTAATTAAATCTGGATCCAAAATTGAACGTTGACTACCAATTCTAATTAAATTTGGATTCAAAATTGAACGTTGACTACCAATTCTAATTAAATCTGGATCCAAAATTGAACGTTGACTACCAATTCTAATTAAATCTGGATCCAAAATTGAACGTTGACTACCAATTCTAATTAAATTTGGATCCAAAATTGAACGTTGACTACCAATTCTAATTAAATTTGGATTCAAAATTGGACGTTGACTACCAATTCTAATTAAATTTGGGATCGGAAATTGGACGTTGACTACCAATTCTAATTAAATCTGGATCCAAAATTGAACGTTGACTACCTATTCTAATTAAATTTGGAATTCGAAATTGGACGTTGACTACCAGTTCTAATTACATTTGGGGTTCGGCATCAGACGTTGACTACCGGTTCTAATTGAATTTGGAATCAATACTGGTGCGGAAATTCTTCGCTGTATCGTACCGTGCGCTGGGGGGCGCTGCCCCCCAGACCCCCCCTCTCTTACAAATTAGCTTAACCATTTTGTCTGATTCTTATTACCAACACTGAGGTTGGGTTGTGTTGGGCTGGGCTGGCATGGTAGTGTTTGACTACCAATTCTAATTAATGTTGGATCCCACGCAGGACCCCGAGGGCGAAAAGGACTTTTCTACAGAGGAGGAAAAGCTATATAAACCCCTGCCCTCTGACGTTAAAAAAAAAAAAAAAAAATGTTACGTAATACTAATTGTACCTACCTTCCCCCGTGCTTAAGATCGCGTCCTCCCCCCTTATATAAGATTGAGGTTTTGAGAAATGAGGACGAGTGGCGGAAGGCAGCACGAAGGAAGCGGAGGGAGGAGCGGCTGCGGCTCGAGGAAGAAGAGGACGAGCGCGCCTTCGAGCGGGAGCTGCTCGCGAGGAGGCAGGCCCGGCGGCGGGCGGAGGAGGAGCTCCGCGGAGAGGACGACCGCCGGCACGAGGAGCGCTGCCGGAGGCAGCGCCAGAAACTGAACGAATCGGACAACTCCGCCGGCGCAGAGACACCCAGGAGCCGCGTCGATGACGCCAGCTCGACAGACAAGTATGCCAATTCCATTCTTTGGCGTTATTCCGTAATATTAGTCTTATAACACGAAGACGAGTATATACGTAATAATAGTAATAAAGCAAAGCCTACCTACCAGAGGCAGCGCCAGAAACTGGACAACTCCGCCGCCAGCATCTCCGGCGCGGAGACACCCATGATATCAGCTCGACAGACAAGTATATGCCGATTCCACCCTCTGACGTTGTTACGTAATACTAATTGTACCTACCTTCCCCCGTGCTTAAGATCGCGTCCTCCCCCCTTATATAAGATTGAGGTTTTGAGAAATGAGGACGAGTGGCGGAAGGCAGCGCGAAGGAAGCGGAGGGAGGAGCGGCTGCGGCTCGAGGAAGAAGAGGACGAGCGCGCCTTCGAGCGGGAGCTGCTCGCGAGGAGGCAGGCCCGGCGGCGGGCGGAGGAGGAGCTCCGCGGAGAGGACGACCGCCGGCACGAGGAGCGCTGCCGGAGGCAGCGCCAGAAACTGAACGAATCGGACAACTCCGCCGGCGCAGAGACACCCAGGAGCCGCGTCGATGACGCCAGCTCGACAGACAAGTATGCCAATTCCATTCTTTGGCGTTATTCCGTAATATTAGTCTTATAACACGAAGACGAGTATATACGTAATAATAGTAGCAAAGCAAAGCCTACCTACCAGAGGCAGCGCCAGAAACTGGACAACTCCGCCGCCAGCATCTCCGGCGCGGAGACACCCATGATATCAGCTCGACAGACAAGTATATGCCGATTCCACCCTCTGACGTTGTTACGTAATACTAATTGTACCTACCTTCCCCCGTGCTTAAGATCGCGTCCTCCCCCCTTATATAAGATTGAGGTTTTGAGAAATGAGGACGAGTGGCGGAAGGCAGCGCGAAGGAAGCGGAGGGAGGAGCGGCTGCGGCTCGAGGAAGAAGAGGGCGTTATTCCGTAATATTAGTCTTATAACACGAAGACGAGTATATACGTAATAATAGCAATAAAGCAAAGCCTACCTACCAGAGGCAGCGCCAGAAACTGGACAACTCCGCCGCCAGCATCTCCGGCGCGGAGACACCCATGATATCAGCTCGACAGACAAGTATATGCCGATTCCACCCTCTGACGTTGTTACGTAATACTAATTGTACCTACCTTCCCCCGTGCTTAAGATCGCGTCCTCCCCCCTTATATAAGATTGAGGTTTTGAGAAATGAGGACGAGTGGCGGAAGGCAGCGCGAAGGAAGCGGAGGGAGGAGCGGCTGCGGCTCGAGGAAGAAGAGGACGAGCGCGCCTTCGAGCGGGAGCTGCTCGCGAGGAGGCAGGCCCGGCGGCGGGCGGAGGAGGAGCTCCGCGGAGAGGACGACCGCCGGCACGAGGAGCGCTGCCGGAGGCAGCGCCAGAAACTGAACGAATCGGACAACTCCGCCGGCGCAGAGACACCCAGGAGCCGCGTCGATGATGCCAGCTCGACAGACGAGTATGCTGCTTGCACCCTCTGAAAGAAGAAAAAGAGAAGAAAAAGGCCGCTCCTGGTCCAGGAACGTGACGGTCAACCACAGCTTGCAAAGCTTGAGTCGGAGGCAACACAGTGCCACAACCCCGTCCGCTCTGCCCTGTGGCTGACCGTCTCGATGAGCTTGTGTTCAGCGCGAGCGCCAAGCCCCAAGGTGCGCCACGCCTTGATGCATTAGTTTGGGAAATCGGTAGCCACTTGACCCGTAGGCCCGTGGCTCTGCAGTATCGCCGAACACGTGAAGCTTGGCTTCCGTGTAGCAGGCCTTCCCAGGTACCTTGCACCCTCTGAAGAAAACGTTATGTTCTACGCAATATTAGTCGTACCTACCTCCCCTTGTATAAATTCGGCTTTTTTTGAGAAATGAGGACAGGAGCTGCATCGATGATGCCAGCTCGACAGACAAGCATGCCAATTCCACCCTCTGACGTTATTGCGTAATATCAGTCCTATAACACGCTAGTCTCAGAAGATCAGTACAAAAGCAAAGCCTACCCACCAGTCCTTTGGTGCTTTCGCGTTTAGTGCTTTCGCTGTAGCAAAACGATCCCCTCCCACACTATTTATCCACACTATTCAGCAGGACCGCATCGCAAGAAGCACAGTGCCCGCCGCCGGAAGAAGAAGTGAGAGAAGAATCGCACGACCCCAGCCAGCAACGACCGGCGCCCGAACCCGAAGAAACGCTGCCCGCCGCAGCCGAGCAGCGGAGGAAGGTGGAGCTGCAGGAGGAGGAGGGGCGACTCGAAAAGGAAAAGGAGCAGCTTCAACTGGCCAACCGGGAGCGGGAGCACGGCACGACCTCTATGGACCCTTAGTGCTTCCGTGGGTCCTTCTTGGGGTTGTTTATGAGTCCTTTGCGGAAGCGTGAGCCCTTTCTTAAGTCCTTTAATCCGCACCACCTGACTTCCCCCTATAGCAAAACGATCCCCTCCCACACTATTTAGCCACACTATTTATCCACACTATTTAGCCACGCTATTTAGCCATACTATTTATCCACACTATTTAGCCACACTATTTAGCCACACTATTTAGCCACACTATTTAGCCACGCTATTTATCTACACTATTTATCCACACTATTTATCCACACTATTTATCCACACTATTTATCCACACTATTTATCCACACTATTTATCCACACTATTTATCCACACTATTTATCCACACTATTTATCCACACTATTTATCCACACTATTTATCCACACTATTTATCCACACTATTTAGCCACACTATTTATCCACACTATTTAGCCACACTATTTAGCCACGCTATTTATCTACACTATTTATCCACACTATTTATCCACACTATTTATCCACACTATTTATCCACACTATTTATCCACACTATTTAGCCACACTATTTAGCCACACTATTTATCCACACTATTTAGCCACACTATTTATCCACACTATTTATCCACACTATTACAGGGCCGCATCGCAAGAAGCGCAGAGCCCGCCGCCGGAAGAAGAAGCGAGAGAAGAATCGCACGACCCCAGCCAGCAACGACCGGCGCCCGAACCGGAAGAAACGCTGCCCGCCGCAGCCGAGCAGCGGAGGAAGGTGGAGCTGCAGGAGGAGGAGGGGCGGCTCGAAAAGGAAAAGGAGCAGCTTCAAATGGCCAACCGGGAGCGAGAGCAGGAGCTGAAGACCCTTTTCGACGAGCGACAGAGGCGGGAAGAGTCCGAAGCCCGGAAGGCTGAAGAAGAGCTTAGGCGCGTGGCGCGAGAAAAAGAAGCCAGCGACGCGAGAGAACGCATGGAGCAGAACCTCGAGCTGGAAAGACAACGACTGCGTGGTGTGTGTCCCATTTTTCCCGTTCTTCAGCCTTTTTAGAGTGAAAATTCGTTTGAAACTCCAGGGGTTTAAAGTCTCCGGGTGACCTTTGTCAGTATGGGAAGATATCCTTTATGCTCTGCGTTAAGAGTGGTGGTTACACGAGGTAGGAGAATCAGTGGGTACCTTCGTTGTTAGTCATTTGGTGGTTTCGGCCATTATCCACATACCTTACTTACGGTAGGCCCTCCTCAGTACGGCGCCGTAGTAGGTGACTGTCTGTGTCCTTGGTCTCTTTCGTGAATCTTTTTTGCGCTCGTGTAATTGTATCGTTCGGCAGGAAAAAGGTTCATTTGCCGACACTTAGGCGGGGAGCAACGCGCCGGAAACACAAGAAAATGTGCAGGGTTCCAGGATCCTATTGTATTCTAAGACGGCAGTACCTCACGCCGTGATCCGGCGTCTGTGCCCAATTTCGCCAACGGACTCTTCGAGATTTAGTACACGGGTGCTGGGACTCACTCTTTGCGAGGCTAGAGAAACCGTGTTGCTGCGAAGTGAGGCTTTGACGAGCCCCGTCCCTGATTCCGACTCGCGAACGGTTACGCTTATCGAGAGGTCTCCGGTAAGGCAGCAGAGTGAAGCACGGGTCTGTCACATACCGCATACCACCAAGCTAAACCTCACAAAGAACAAAAGCAACACAAGAGGTCGAGCGACACCATTAAGTATGCCCACACGCGTCGGAAACAAGTAAAGCCAGCAAGCGCGTGCTAGCATCAATCATGCATGAGAGGCAGAGTTTCTGTCACGGCATACATGAGTAAAAGAGCGGAGACAGCGCAAACTATCGAACCAGCACCATTAACAACGACCCACGGCATACATGAATGGCATTGAGTGCAGCAAGGTACCACAGCAGGTAGGCATGCAGTGCCGCGCGCACATAAACTACGATCATATTGGGTAGCTGCGCGCACCTTCCAAGTGTGGGACTTCGCGTTCCACGTGAAGTATCTCGGAAACTCCGGGTAAGTCAGAACCTGGGTCCCCAAAGCAAGAATATAGAAAGCTTCTTGGAAGGACGAGACATTCCCAGAGGTTTCGGGTTGAGCTTCCATGTCGGTGTGTCGGTGTTGTTGCATCGCTTTTATACTGCTTTTTGACTTCGCACAGTCCCAACGTCCCGGTCTTATCTTCGTGCTCGGGTTGCGCTCATTCGGCACAGCTCGTCTTTCCTGCCTGACTTCGTGCTTCCATCGGGCCTGTTTGCGTCAACTGCTGATGGGCATGGGCGAACCCAGCCCGCTACGACGACCTGATGAGTCTCATGCTTCTGCAATTCCCATTGACAATCGCGTCTGGCCGCGGTCTTCATCGTTCCCAGAGCCAAGACATCCACCGATAAGTGCAATTGATGTCACCCTCGATCAACCGCAGTTGAGCCGAGGGGAACAGTTGTTTTGCCTTTCCGATTGCTGTTCTCATCCCGACAGGTACTGCGTCCAAGGATGAAAACTGCCGTCCAGTGTCGCATCTTTGCGGTGTCCAGCCCGCAGTCCGGTTAGCACCTTGTCGCTCCAAGTAATAATGCATATTACAGACCGATACGAGCTGCATGGCAACCCCTGCTCAACATGTAATGCGCGTGGGGGACCCAAGGCTAAATTATAAGCGAATTTCTTCTTGGTGTCGGTCGCAACACTTACAAACTTGGCTAGCCGGAGTTAAAGTGTATAAACATACCTACTACCCTCATGCTACCCGCCTCGCAGCCTCAATGGTCAACCGGAGGCCTAAAACACCGAACCTCTAAACCACACAATAAACGCTAGACTTCGAAAAGCTTCTCGAGGAGCGCCGCGCCTTGGCCGACGAGGAAATGAAGGAGTGGGAGCGGCGGCGGCAGGAGGAGGCCGCCCAAATGCGCCAGTTCGAGCAGAGGCGCAGAGAAGAGCGGGCCGAGTGGGAAACGGAGCGCCGGGCGGAGGACATCCTCCGCAGGAGGAGCCGCGCGCGCGAGGCGATCGCCCGGCTGCAGGACGAAGACGAGCCGGACGACCGGCAGAAGCTGCGGGCCTCGGAAGACAGGGCGCGGACGGACCTCGAGTCCAGCCGAGACGCAACCAACCTCGCATCCGACACCACCCGCCTGCGGCTGGTGGCAGAGGACATGCGAAAGGCGGCCGAGCAAGAGTCCCGCCGGCGCGCGGCAGTGGAAGCCTCCTTGCGCGCCGCGTCCATGGCCGACCGCCTGAAAGCCGCGATGGACGCCGCTGCGGCGTCGAAGACCCAGCAAGCGTGCCCTCGCGAAAGCCGTCTGCAGCAAGAAAACGACATTTCGTCGTTCTCTCGCCAACTCGCGCCCCAAACGCGCCCCCCGTCCACCTTCCCCGACGCTTCGCCGCGGCCGGTCCCGCAAGCCCCGCCGTCCCACTACGAGCAGCACGCCGCTGCTGTCGTGCAGCAGGGTGTCCTCACGGCTTCCCACCCGCAGGCGCCAGCGGCCCCGCGGTCCGATTCTTCGTCCTGGCACCACCCCAACGGCGAGCACTCCGCCGCGCAATACCCGGCCGCCGTCCTCGACTTCTCGGCGGCGGGTGTCGGTCCGCCGCCGATCCTCACGGTTTCCCACGCGAACGCGTTTGCGGCCCCACGCTCCGATTCGTCGTCCTGGCACCACCCCGGCGAATACGCCGCCGTGGACGTGCGGCAGCACCCGGCCGCCGCTCTCGACTTTTCGGTGGCGAGTGTTGGCCCGCCGCCGATCCTCACGGTTTCCCACCCGAACGAGCTTGCGGCCCCGCGTTCCGATTCGTCGTGCTTGTACCACCCCGGCGAACGTGCCGCCGTGCAGCACCCGGCCGCCGCCCTCGACTTCTCGGCGGCGAGTGCTGCCGCTCTCGACGTTTCGGCGGTGGGCGTCGGCCCGCCGATCCTCACGGTTTCCCAGCCGAACGCGTTTGCGGCCCCGCGCTCCGATTCGTCGTGTAGATACCACTCCGGCGAGCATTCCACCTCGTGGCAGGCGGCGAGTGTTGGCCCGCCGCCGATCCTCACGGTTTCCCACCCGAACGCGTTTGCGGCCCCGCGCTCCGATTCGTCGTGTAGATACCACTCCGGCGAGCAATCCGCCGCGTGGCAGTCGGGCACCGCTCTCGTCTTTTCGGACCCCCACCCGGCGCCGTTTCTGGCCCTCGCAGCCCGGGCGCCGTCTCCGGCCGCCTCGTTCGACTTGTCGGCGGGAAGCGCGCTGCAGCACCAACCGGCGTGCTCGTCGAGCCCAGCCACCCCCGTGCGGCCCCCGGGCTGCTTGCCTTTCGTCGACGCGGCTGAGGCGCCGCTGTCCGCGGGTGGGCGGGTGCTTTTCTCGTCTCCTTCCGCGGGAGACTGTTTTGGGGTTGATGCTCCCGGGGCGGCGGCGGTGGCATCGCCGGCGCGGGCGCAGACCTTCTACTTGGGGCGTCCAAACATCTTCGGGCCGCCTGTCCTGCAGCCCGTGCCGCCCGAGGATGTGGCGTCGCCGGGGGACGCGTCCCCTCGGCCCGGCGCTGCGCTTTCCCCGATCACCGGCCACCCGGCCCCGTTTGCCCTCTCCCCCGCGCTGCACCAGCAGCAGCAGCAGCACCTGCAACAGCAGCAGCACCAGCAGCAGCAATTGCAACATCAGCAGCAGCAACTGCAAAATCAGCAGCACCAGCAGCAGCAACTGCAACAGCAGCAGCAACTGCAGCAGCACCAGCAGCAGCAACTGCAACAGCAGCAGCAACTGCAGCAGCAGCAGCAGCAGCAGCACGGGACCCCGGATTTGCGCCTTGTTGCGGCCCAGCACCCAGATCCCCGTCAGGGCGGCGCGGAGCCATTGTCCCAGCAGCGATTCAGCCAGCCTGTTTACCAGCAAGGACCCCCGCAGCAGTATCTCCGCGAACAAGCTGACCAGTCACCCGGGCAGCAATTCCGCCAGCCTGGCCATCCGCAAGGACCCCAGCAGCAACCCCAGGCGTTTTTCCACGAAGAGCAGCCCGCCAGCCAACACGCGGAACAATCGCCTGAGCTGCAATTCCGCCAGCCCGAGCATCCGCAACAAACTGAGTGGCCCACCTCCGAACCCGTGGAACCATCACACCAGCAGCAACCGCGGCAGCACTTCTTTGACTGGCAAGCTGAGCAGCACCCTCAACCGGAGCCCCGCCGGCAGTTCCAGCACCCGCCGCCGCGGCCGCTGGCCCAGCAGCAGGAGCAGCGACAGCAGCAGCAGCAGGAGCACCAGCAGCAGCAGGAGCAGGAGCAGCAGCAGCAGCAGCAGCAACTCCCGCGGGGCGTTGACCCCGTTCTCCTCGTTTTTTCGCCGTACGCCGACCGGGTCGCTTCGCCAGGCAGCCTCCTCCGGGAAGGCCAGGGCCCCACCTCGGCGGCCCGCGACCGGCCTTCGCCAAGGCTCACCCGCTCGTGCAGTGCCTCCCACCCTCCGTTTGCCTTGTCCACGCGCCCAGGCTTCGCGCAGTCGCCACCCGTCACGCACCATCCCCGCGACCAACCCCCGGCCGGCCCGTCCTGGGGCAGGCAGCAGTCGCCCCGCCACTGGGCGGACCCGCACGCGTCTCCGCCCGAGATGCATCCTGCCGCCAGCTCGCACCACCCCTGCGACCAACAACCAATGGACCCATCCCCGGGCATGCGGTCGCCAGACCCAGGCCACTCTGCAGACCCGCAGAGGCATCCTGCCTCCAGCTTGCACCACCCCTGCGACCAACACCCGATGGACCCATCCCCGGGCATGCGGCGGTTGTCAGACCCAGGCCACTCTGCAGACCCGCAGAGGCATCCTGACGCCAGCTCGCACCACCCCTGCGACCAGCACCCAATGGGCCCATCCCCGGGCAGGCAGCCGTCGCCCGAGCAGCCGCTGCCTGCTGGGTACCCCGCTGGGCTCTCGCTCGCTGCGCCGGAGGCGTTTTCGGTCGTTGCCGGTTTGTACACGCTGCACACCGGGCGCATCAACGGGCGCCCGTCGTGGAAGTCGAGCGAGGGGACGCTCGTCTACTCGACGAAACAAGGGCACTGGGCCGCGGCCGTCGCGTCGCTGGACGTGATGAACGACGCCGCCGTGCTCCAGAGCGCGTGCCCGCACCACGGGACTCCCCCTCACTTGCTCCCGTGGAGCTGCCCCAGGGACGGCAAGTGGGTGTTTGACAGTGGGGCCGTTGTGGCGGAAGCGCGTGTCGGACCGACTGGCGCCAATGTACACACTAGTGTAGATGTTCGCGGCCGTGGAAGTGTCTTCGACCCTCGCGTCGACACGAAGGCCTCTGACGCTTGCGTGGGAGGAAGTCTCTCTGGCACTACGAAAGTCTCTGATGCTTGCGTAGGTGGAACCGTCTCTGGCCCTACAAGGATCTCTGATGCTTGCGTGGGTGGAAGTGTCTTTGGCCCTTGTGTCGACGCAAGGGTCTCTGACGCTTGCGTGGGTGGAAGCGTCCCTGGCCCTACAAGGGTCTCTGATGCTTGCGTAGGTGGAAGCGTCACTGGCCCTACAAGAATCTCTGATGCTTGCGTGGGTGGAAGCGACGCAAGGGTCTCTGACGCTTGCGTGGGTGAAAGTGCCTCTGGCCCTGCAAGAGTCACCGATGCTTGCGTCGGCGGTAGTGTCCCCGGCCCTTCTGTCGACCCGAGGGTCTCTGGCACCGGCAACGCGGACCGAACCACCCCGACGGAAACCGCGCCAGCTCGCACTGCGAGCCCCAGGAGGCGCGCAGGCAGCGGCAGACCCGAACCCACCTCCTTCCGAGACGGCCCGGCACCCGTCTGGGCACCAGGCGTCTCGACGACGCGCACCGAACCAAGTCCGGCGGGCCGTGCGGACGCGGGCAAGGGTCGGGATGCGCAGAGTGCGTACGGGGGGTCCTTCGCGGGCAGCAGCGAGGCGCGCTTCTCCACCGGCGGTTTGCGCGCTGCTCCGGGGCCGGGGGTTGGAGCAGGGCGAGCCGGGGAGGGCTTTGCGGGGGGTCGGGACACACGGGGCCTGCACGGCTGGGAGGCAGCAGCCCCGCCCGGCGTGGCCTGGGCGGGCGGCGACGGGTTGGTCCGCAGCGCGGTGATCTCGCCGAAGCGGCCTCCCAGGCCCGGCGGCGGCAGCCGCGGGATCGACCCGCCCGCGCTGCACGGCAACCCGCCGCCCAACCGCAGCCCGCCGGCCCCCCACCCCCGCGGCTGCGCGTGGGGCGGGAGTGCGCCGGAAAGCGCCCGGACGTTGGTCGGGACACCCGCGCCCGGTTGGGCGAGGGATCCGCGGCAGAGTAGTGCGCTCGGGCTGGCGCCGGGGGGGTCGGCGGCGTTCGAGCCGGGCGGCGTCGACGAGGACGGCGCGAGCGTCTTCTCGCCCGACGCGTTCAGCGGGCCTTTCTCCGCCTCGGCGGCCTCTGGGCACGCGCCTGTTTGCACGCAGCACGCGCTGCGCCACGGCGAAAAGCACCCCACCGCGGCTTCGTGTGCCGTCGCGTCCCGCCGCTCCCCGCAAGCCCCGATGCCCTGCGAACACCACGTGCACGACTCCCCAACTGGCGGGGGGTCCCCGGTGTTCACGGCGGTGCACTGCGCCGTGCCTCCCACGCTCCCGCCCGTTGCCGTTGTGGCTGCGAACGAGCGGAGACTGAGCGAGCGGAGGTTGACGCCCCCGTCCAGCAGGGTCGCTTCCCTCTCCCGATCCGAGTCGCCCCGGGAGGCAGCCGCCCCCAGGCGTCCGCCTGCCGTCGGAAGCGCTGTGTTCGAGGACTCGCCCGGTCCTACCCTTCTCGGGCGGCGGGATCCCCCCAACGGCACGACACCCTCCGCCCGCCCCGGCAGAGCAGCCCCCGAGGCTCCCACGGGCGCCCCCGCCGGCGGCTCCGGCAGCCAGAGGCGCCGCGCGCACGACGGGCCGGCCGGCCTGCGGCGCGCGGACACTCGGCCCGAGGGCGGCACCCCTGGAGGCCGCGGCGGTTCTCGCCGCCGGTCGCCGTCGGATACCCGTCAGGCGGAACCCCGCCGTACCGTGGACGCGCTTTCCGAACCGGGCGAAATCGCGCGCGGCGCCGGCACCAGCGCCGGGCGGGGGGGTCCGGGCAACCCGCGCCGCGAAGAAGGCGCGAGAGCACGCAACGGCAGTTCGCCGAGCGTGCACGGCACGGACGACGGGAACAGCGACCCGTCCTCGGACGACGATGCTTCCGGCGGACGCCGGAGGGTCCGGAGCCGCGGCGGGGGGGTCCGCGGCAGCGCGCGGGACAAATGGGGCGGGGAGAGCGAGCGCACGGCGGTGGCCACGGGGTGGCAGGCGCCCGGCCCGTTCCCCCGCGTTCTCGCGTCGCACGCGGCGCAGCCCCACGCGCCGCCGGTGTCGGAGACCACGCTGGACGACGACGCTGCCTCCGAAGGCGCAGCCTCCGGCAGCGCCTCCGACGACAACAACCTTCCCCCCGCCTCAGCCCCGCCCCGCTGCATCACCACCCCCCGGGCGCCGGGCTCGCCGGTGTCGGCGGCCGGCAAACCCGCGGCCGCGGTCCCGCAGCAGCCCCGCCGGGGGCAGGCCCCCCCGCAGCAGCCCCGCCAGCAAGCCGCGGCCGGCAGGGGCGGTCCGAAGCCGCCGCGCCTCACCCCGCGGGGCAACTCGCGCTCCGCGGAGGAGAACGAGGCCTTGTGGAAGGAAACGCGGGCCGTCCTGCAGTCAGGCGCCGACTTCCGGAGGCATTCCGTCTCCTCGGGCGCCGTGCTCGACAGGTGTGCGTTTTGTTTGTGTTACACAAGAGCGAACTACCGAACCACGTGTTGAACGGACGGAGGTCACGCGGGTCTACCCCTACCTCGACAAATCACACAAACACAACAGGTCAAAGTTATGCGTGAGAAGACAACACACGGTGGTGTAACCGACGAACAAATGCATTGTTGGTACGTGACAGCGTACTACATGAAACTTACCAAAGCAGGTGAGTCCCGCTAGCACAAACAAAAGAAAGCGCCATACTAATCTTTTGGTGCTTCGGCGTGTTCAGTTCCAACTTTTGCCCGGTTTGCGTGCCTGGTTCCTGCCAGCTTCGTGCCTGCGTCTTGCCGTTCTATAAGGGTGCAGACCACACCAACTGAAACTGATTCTTAGTATCATGCCGGCTAAACGATGTTGACAGGGCGTGTTGGCACACACGAGTACAAACGAAGCGCGACTCGTGTCTGGTTACCAAAGGCGAAGCCAGGAATCTGATCTTGCTGTGGCCTGCTGCCCACGTGTAGTTGTGCACGCGAAGCAAGCTACATTCTGTTTTCGACAACAAACGAAAAACGTCCCAAATCTGGCGGGGGCGGTGAATATATCCGATTTCCAAGTACGTTTACAGAAGCTTCTCCTCCGCGCACCACAGGCACGTGTACATGTCGGCAGACTGCGAGTGGATCTTGTGGATCCCCATCGCCAGCGGGCACGCACAGTCACCGGCAACCATGGCTGGCTGCATTCCGACGAGAACAGTGCAGAAGGTCGTCATCGGCATCGCGCCTGAAATTAGCGAACAGCCTGTCGTGCGGTACATGGTTTCTCGCCGTATGCTCTTTCGTTTGGTTTTTGTATAAGCACCTGCTTTGTAGGAAATGCTTGAGGAGACTGCCAGTAGCGAAAGATCAAAGGAGGTAAATGTGCTGTAGCCCACACGCACAAAACACAGGTAAATCTGGGTTTAGTGGCGGGCGTAAGCGTTCAACAAGTTATATTGTTTGCTCCCCCACTAGCCTCCTTCGAAATGAGCACAAGGCAGTCCCTCGAGTATTTTCTTTTTGCAATGTTGGAGGAAATCAGAACGCGGCACGGGCCATCCCTGTACCATGGAACAAACGTCCAGGGCAAAGCGTTCAACGAAACACCTTCCTTGAATGAAATACGCGAGGATGCCGCTCGTTGCAAAAAGTCGTAAACCAACCATGGCTGGCATAGTGTGGTACTCAGCACGTTGCTACAAGAGTCCCAACTCGCAGTGGAACCGTGCTATGGCCCACGAAACCTCTCCGAGCAAAGGAGCTCACAGAAGGTACAACGACAAAGGAAGAGAGTCCATCCCCACTCCTTTGCAGGGTGCTCAATGGTCAACAATGGAAGGGCCTTGCTTTGTCAACAAGTTCGTGGGATGCAGAGGTGCTTCAAAAGGATGCCACCCGAAGCTTGTGGCAACATCGTTCAATCCGCTCCGTGGCTTGTTAAGAGGATAGTGGCTGCAGAGAAATGATTATCCCACAAAACCAGCACCAATAACAACTACCCCCCACCACAGATTTGGACCCCCTCTGCGTCTTCTGCATCATCGGCCCCGGAAAGGTGCTCGTTCTAGAAGCTGCGAATCCGCAAGAGTGCGAACAATGGGCGAATCGCTGGAATTTCTACCTGTTCAACCGCCTGAACACCGCTATAGATTGTCCGTAGACCGCGTCGGGACAGCTGTCACCCCCTTTCATCGCGACGCCTGCAGCCGATGACAGCACAAGATGCTCTTGGCTTTTGCGGGTCCGTGTCGGTTGTGAGGGCCAGTCCAGTTTCTGCGAAAGCTTTTTTTTCAGGCCTGCATGCCCCATCAAGAGCAATCGAAAAGAAAACAAAAGAGCATTGTACCACCTTGCGCGGGATGTTTGGCAGCCGCTGCTAAACATGTGCATGCTAATCCATGTGGTTCATGTACTTAAAAGAACTCAATGCCAAACAAGTCCAACAAGCCGAACGTCCAGTCAACCCCCGGACGCAACAAGAAGAGGCCCTCCTCACCCACCCAGGTGGACGTACAGCGGGAAACGCCAGTAGGAAAGCGAGCGGCGCGAGCGCCGCTCGCGGCAACGAAAAAGGAGACGGCGACGACCGGACGGGCGACCAAGAGGCCGCCACCAACGCCAGGAACCAGCGAACGACCAGCGCTGAAGAAGAGAGTGCTCGGCACCCCGAAGGAAGGCCCGATCGCCGGCCGCAAGCGGAAGAAGACGAAGGCGACCACACCCGACTCAGGGGTGCATCGAAGGAAAAAGAAGGTACCGAGGGCAAGCAGCTCTCAGAAACGACCGGGGACCACGGGCACACCAATGCCCTCGAAAGTGAAAAACGGGCCCACGTGCCCGCCCTCGTACTCGCCGACTCAGTCTCTGGAATCGCAAGAAAGCCAAATCCCGCTAGCGCCACAAATGCTCGACCTTGACGACGCAATGGCAGGTGACGACGTCATCCGATAACCTGACTTTCAAGGCAGTGCATGCTAATCCATGTGGTTCATGTACTTAAAAGAACTCAATGCCAAACAAACATAACGTGGGCGGCGCCGAAGCTTTACCAGCTTCGGCTGGCACCATTTGCGCACTTAACCATGGTTAAGAAGACGACTGAAAGCACAGACACAAAGATAGCTCAAAGCATTATTTGCAAAATAGCACGAAAAGTCTCACTGATGATGAGATGAAGGCTGTGCGCAGCTCTCTTGTTGTCGCTAGCTTTCCAGCCAACAGTAGCCAAATTGATACACCCACGCCAAATTTCCAAAAAAATGTCAGACCAGGCACGACATCGCCGCAAGCAGAGGCACGTTAGACAGGTTCTTGGAAGGTACTACGGACAAACTACGCCATATGGCGTGCTTTTTTGTTCTTGAAAGCACCTGACCGAAAGTACCCGACCTCACAAATGTTCTCGCGAGAACAACAGCTGGTGGGAGTCCGTGATCAGAACATAACAGGGCAATCGAAAGCGTGAAACGAAGCTACACCGAAAGAGAGCGGCCGAACGTATTTCTTTTTGTCGTATAAGATCGAAGATCTTAGAAGATTAATACTATTCCGACGAGAACTAACACTTGTACAAAGGTTATTACCCCGTCGCTCCCGAGAAAAACACCGTAATTTTACCCCTCGCTTGTCTCAGAACAAGTTCGTGGCCATTTACCCCCTGGCGATCTTCACCCCCCTCAGTCCGGTGCCGTAGAAGGTGACTGTCTGTCTTCTTGGTACCGCATGACCGCCTCGTCTCTTTTCGTGTACTTTTGGTGTTGCTTACGGTTTGCGCAAGTGGCGTAGATTCTGTAACCACGTCGACATATCGCATTCGTCGCCGGCAATCTGGTTTTCTGGCCTCATTATCTTTTCAGAGTTTGTCACACCAAGAGTCCACACCTACTTAGAGGCAATGTACCCACTTGCTCACCTCAATGTTAGAGCCAATGTTAGGTCCTCCCCGCGAGCCACGCCCGCTCCGTGAATACCCAATTCTAGCCGTAGAGCACATCGATTCGTTCCCATGGCCGTGTGTCACCCGCTTGCCCACTCCTCCCTTCCTCGTAGAAAACTGAAATAAGATGTTCGTTTTGTCGCCTTGCGGAGGTGTCTTCGTTCACCTGGTATCGATTTTCCTTTATTCCCTCGTCGAGCTAGCGAAGACCGTGAACGTGACCCGGCCTTCGGGAAAATATGGCCTACAAAGTGCTGCAACATTGAGTTTCATTCAGCTCACGGAACGAACACGTTCGATGGTCGAAGTTGACAATGCTGTGTTCATACTAAAAACTGAAATGAAAACACACTGTCCAGACCCTCAGTCTGTTCACACTGTCTCTGCTCACACTGTTGGTTGTCGGCAGCAAAAGGCAGCATCAACCTTGGTTGATTGTCGGCAGCACAAGGCAGCATCAACCTCGGTTGATTGTCGGCACCACAAGGCAGCATCAACCTCGGTTGATTGTCGGCACCACATGGCAGCATCAACCTCGGTTGATTGTCAGCAGCACAAGGCAGCATCACACAAGGCAACATCAACCTCTACCCAAAGAAAACCTGCCCGTGGTGCTCTTCCCTCGTGCCCCGTCCATCGGCATGCTTGAGTTTGAGCACTTCTTCCAAAGCAGGTGCTTCAGAGTCAAAGTGTAACCCGTATCGGTGGCATAGGAGTGCTTGAAAGGCTCTCTTCTAGAGCTGACGACTGGCGTATTCGGCAAGAGGGAAAACGCAAACGAAAGGGGACTAGCTGGGGACATCAGAACAACATTCGAAAGAAGAGGTGCTACATAGGGGAGATTGCAAGAACGTGCTTGGAATGGACATGTGCTCAAAAAAGGACAAAAAAACAAGATTTGTTTCCATTTGGTTTCGGCATCAAAGGACCGGTTAGGACGCTAAGAGTGAGGTAGGCCGCATTTCAATAAAATGAAAGTAAAAAGAACTTTAACTCTAAAAACAGAGAGGAAAGAGAAAATAAATAGCCGAAGGGCGCCCATCATCTTGGACCCAAGCAATCTCTGGACGGAGGAGACCCTGCCTGATGGAACCAGCCACCCCCGGGTGGGCTAGTCTGACACAGAGTTGTCAACAGGAAAAAAAGACAGGCGCTTCGTTTTGTATGTGCGTGCCGGTTTGATCGTTTTCCCACTTGTATTTACCCTGTGTGTATTCAGGTAAGGAATTCTGATCAACCACCAAAACACGCTGCCCACGTCTTTTTAGCCTGCACAATACATTGAAGGGCAACTTACAAGATTGTTAGTACTAAAAAAAAAACTCGGAGCGCAGCATCATCATCAGTCAGCGGAAGCAAAAACAAACAAACAAACCCAGGAGCAGGAGCGGAGCAGGGAGAGATGGGTGACCTCACTCTCCCTGATGCTGTCGTGACTCGGCCTGACAAGCCCCCCTCAGGGGGAGTCACGGGGGATGGCCTCCTCAGCAGCAGTCTCTAAGGGCCCCCGGTTGTTTTAGTGGGTAGCGTTCGGCCACCATAGCTCCACGAACGTAGTCCCACACTCTCCGCTTAGTCCACGGGGGTCGTGCGTAAAGCATTTTTTCCGGGTTACCAAAAAAAAAAAAAAAAAGCGAGTTGGCGACCGCAGAACACGTGCTGCTTGCCGACGACGACACACACAACGAAGTGTCGGACATCCGAAGCGCCACAACGCGTCGCCCGCCGGTGGTAAAAGAGCTCCTTGAAGACTTTGCGCTGAAGCACGGGCCGGCGGTACTACACGTCGCGAGACGCGTGAAAGCCCTGTGCGATGACCCGCTCGCCGCCCGATGGTCGACGCTGATCACGACGTATTCGGTCTAAGAAGCCCGGCACCGGAATAGCCGATATGAGAAATGTGGACACTATCGAGAGCTTTGGTTTTATCTTTGCGAGCGGGACACCTAGAGGGCGAACGAGGCGGGACTACGAATTCTTCTTTTCTTATAGAGACGGCGCGAGACACAAAAAAAAAAAAAAAAGACGTTAACCCAAACAACTTCCGCCGGTAGAGAAATCTTGCCTAAAGGAATCAACTGCCTTCGGGTAGGCTAGTCTGACACTAGTTGTCGTCGGGGGGGAAAAAAAAAAACAACAGAAAACGCCGTCACAGGCAACTGACTGCGCGATAATCGCCGGAACCACAAAAAAACAAGAAGCACCACAACAAACAAAGGTCGAAGAACACCAATCTGCACGCCCACACATCGCGAGGCAACTCAAGAAAAAAGAAACGAGCGGAAAACGGGAAAAGAGAACGGATTGATAGCAGAACCGCCGAAGACGCCGAACTGTGCATCGACCTCGGTTGACTGTCGGCAGCACAAGCACATCAACCTCGATTGATTGTCGGTGACACACAAGAGGGGGACACGAATGCACGACGAGCCGCGCGACTTCCGCAATGGCAGGGCCCGCAGCGCCGCGGCCGCCGCGAGCGCGCACGAAGGCGGCCCGAAGCGGATCAAGCTGACCCGGAAGGTCGCGACGCTGCCCGCGGTGCTCTTCCCCCGCCCGGCGCCGCTCCCGGGCCCCGGCCCGGCCGGCGCGCTCCCGCGCGCCCTGCCGCACCCGAGCTTCGCTTCTGGCAGTGGCCACCCGGGGGGGCAGCCACCCTTCGTAGGGCAACTCACCATCCCTCCCAACACCGCCTGCAACGTCCCCGCCGGCGCCGCCGACTGCCTCCTCGTCCTGTCCGGGTCCATGACCGTCCACGGAGTTCGAGCACTTCTTACAAAAGCAGGTGCTTGCTCAAAAAAAGGAGAAAAATAAAAGAGAAGAGAAGAAGCAACACAACAAATCAAAGGAAAAGAGAACGGATCGATAGCCGAACCGCCACCCAAAGGAAAACAACAAGATAGGTCAAAAGACGCCGAACTGTGCATCGACCTCGGTTGATTGTCGGCAGAACAAGCACATCAACCTCGATTGATTGTCGGTGACACACAAGAGGGGGACACGAATGCACGACGAGCCGCGCGACTTCCGCAATGGCAGGGCCCGCAGCGCCGCGGCCGCCGCGAGCGCGCACGAAGGCGGCCCGAAGCGGATCAAGCTGACCCGGAAGGTCGCGACGCTGCCCGCGGTGCTCTTCCCCCGCCCGGCGCCGCTCCCGGGCCCCGGCCCGGCCGGCGCGCTCCCGCGCGCCCTGCCGCACCCGAGCTTCGCTTCCGGCAGCGGCCACCCGGGGGGGCAGCCACCCTTCGTAGGGCAACTCACCATCCCTCCCAACACCGCCTGCGACATCCCCGCCGGCGCTGCTGGCTGCCTCCTGGTCCTGTCCGGGTCTATCACCGTCCACGGAGTTGAACCCACCACCCTCTGCCAAGGACGCCAACTGTTCATCGTGCCGGCTTCTCCCCCTGCTTGCCAGTCTGGTCCGACCGGAGCGCAAGTTGTGTACTTGTTAGCTTGCGGCGAAGGGAGCTGCTTGGGTGTGCACGACGTGATAAACGGGGGTAACATTGGAGTCCGCTTCGGCAGAGACGTTGACCTGCACGACGACCTTGAGACGCGGAAGGCCCAGAAAAGGTACGTCGCGCGGGTGCGAACCGAGCTGTTGACCAGCCAAAGGGCGGGGGGTTTGGCGTCGGATCGGCACGGGACGATGGAAGGTCTTGACTGCTCGGAGCGTCGCGGTCGCTTCGCGCATGCGACCGGTGCGGTGGCTGCGTTCGAAGCGGTGCACCGTGGGGCGTGGGAGGGGAGGGAGGCCCTTGAGAGGCAAGGGGTCTGGGCGGCGAAGAAGAAGGGCATGCTGGTGCCTTGGTGCCAACTGTCGTGCCTGTACTGCTGCAAGCTGCAGCACGAGCTGTTCCTGCAGGTGGCCCGCATGGCCGAAAGGGAAGTTGACATCCTCGAAGGGACGGCCGACGCGCATCACGCCGCGGTCCTGCTGGAGGAGCGGGAGGCGTGGAGGCAGCTGGCGGGTGCGGCGCAAACAGACCGGATGGGCAGGCGCGTCTTCGTCGAACAGCGGGCGCTGCTCGCCGGCGGCGCGGCCGCAGCGCGCACCGTGACCTCCATCGAGGAGAAGCGTGCGGCGAGCGACCTGCGCCACGAGATGCACCTCAGCAGGGAAGCCGCCGACTTCCACAACCGCAGCTGGGCGCTCAAGAACCAGGTTGCCCCCTCCCCCACTTTCTTTTGATGAGCATAATAATAAGAATGAAACATAGAAGAAGCCGGGGACTTTAGAAACCCGGTTTCCCGGTTTTCGAAACCGGGTTTTTCCGGTTTCGGGTTTTCAAAATAATTTATAAATTTCGATTTCAAAAATTTTGTGTCTAACAAATGCAATTTGTCAAGAACAAAAACAGATCGATGGCAGCGTACTATCCTCACTCCCGTTAGATGAACAAAATAGGTTTGAAAGAAGTGCGCCCCAGACCCATAAATCACTGGTTGTATGGGGTCAACATAGGGTATATGAAGCTACTTCTCTGGAGTTACCTCACCCAACCGCTGCAGTGCATAACCCCCTGGCCACGACGGGGTGGCCCCGAGCCCCAGACCCATATATAAATCAATGGTTGTATGGGGTCAACATAGGGTATATGAAGCTACTTCTCTGGAGTTACCTCACCCAACCGCTGCAGTGCATAACCCCCTGGCCACGACGGGGTGGCCCCGAGCCCCAGACCCATAAATCACTGGTTGTATGGGGTCAACATAGGGTATATGAAGCTACTTCTCTGGAGTTACCTCACCCAACCGCTGCAGTGCATAACCCCCTGGCCACGACGGGGTGGCCCCGAGCCCCAGACCCATATGTAAATCAATGGTTGTATGGGGTCAACATAGGGTATATGAAGCTACTTCTCTGGAGGTGAGGTAACTCCAGAGAATTGTTTATTGCCAATTATTGGTACCAGGGAAAGCCTGCTACATGGGAGCCAAGCTTCACGTGTTCGGCGGTACTGCAGAGCCACGGGCCTACGGGTCAAGTGGCTACCGATTTCCCAAACTAAAGCATCAAGGCGTGGCGCACCTTGGGGCCTGGCGCTTGCGCTGAACACAAGCTCGTCGAGACGGTCAGCCGCAGGGCAGAGCCGACGGGGTTGTGGCACTGTGCTGCCTCCGACTCAAGCCTTGCAAGCTGTGGTTGACCGCCACGCTCCTGGACCCGGAGCGGCCTTTTTCTTTTTTTCTTTTTCTTCTTCTCTTCTTCCAGGGGACTGTAGCTCTTTGTCTGACCGAGCACAAAGCCGGTTTCAGCGAAAACCCCGGTTTTTCGGCTGTGGTGCCGGTGGGTGTCTGAGTGCCTGGAACTGTCGCCCCACACACACAAACTAGGGAACGGAGAGGAGTGGTGAGATATAGGCCTGCAGTGGCGGTGTGCACGTCATCAAACTACGGAGGTGGTAAGTGAAAAAAAGCTTTGATGGCAGTAACAGTATTCAGGGGGGCACTGCGCCTGTGCGCATCAAGGCTTCCTTGTAGTTTTTGAATGAGCAGAAACGATTTGCTCGTGTTCTTCCGTCGTTTTCGAGGTCCTCGACAGAAGCTCCAGTCCGCACATGATGTCCTTCAACGTATCATTGTGCAGAGAGGTTCGGAGACCTCTCTTGACAAGTTTGAGGGGCGAAAACATCCTCTCCGCACCGGCAGTTCCTTGCTGCAACCAGCAGCATCTGGGTGCAGCATTCGAAAGAGGCTTGCCAGCACTTGACTGAACTCCGTCCACCCCCGTGCCTGGTTCAGTTCCTCTATCGAGGTCGTGTGCGAGTGCACAGGTGGCAGTGTAGGTAATGTCATCCATGGGGTGAGCTTGTGCGTGTGTTTTCAGGTGGTTCACAAGAGGAGCAACCTGTTCTTTGGACTTTTTCGACGTTGCCAAAAACTCCCAGTGTGGATTTTATCCACGCAAAAGCTGGGATGGTGGCATTCTGAATGCGGCCATGATGCTTCGCCCATCTTGGGGCTTTGCATACCTTCCCTCACCGCCTTTTAGTTTAGCTGGGTGCCCACGAACTGTATTCCACTGACCAACAGCGCATTGCTGCACGGTACACCGCATGGTGACACGGACACATCACGTGACATCACGTGCGCATCACGCGGAAAATTGGCCTCATCTCGTAGCCCGTGAGGCATGGGGGGGCCCCTACCGTTCTCAATGAACCTACCTTCTCCAGCTTTCTACCCGGCAGAAGCGGCCCCACCCCTTTCCGCTCAAGCGCTTCCCCGATCGTTTTCAGCATCCGCGCCAACATTCTCGCACGGATACACAGCGGCGTCCCACCTGTCGTCGCCACTAAACTGCCCGGTAGATCGAGCCCGGTGTACACTTCGAAGTCTACTGCGAGCTCTGCCGTCGAGACGTCACCCGCTACCGACCAGCACATCCCATCCAGCCAATACTGCAGCGCCCGGAACCACCTCTCTCCTGCGACCGCCGTGAAGGTCCCCGGTCCAGCGATCGCTTCGAAATTCAGCCGGCGCGGGGGGCAGTCGTCAGGGTGCAGTTGTCTCCAGGGGTGGCCGACTGCCCGGTCTCTTCCTTCTCTCTCCAGCCGTCGTCTCTCTTGCATGACTTCCGCCATGAATGTGTGCAGCACTTCGATGTTGATTCGACTTCCCTTCGGCAGAATCCCGTGTTCTTGCAGGCACGGAGGCCAAGTCGAGCGATCTGCGTCAACAATTTCGGCATACTGCTGTTGCATTCGGATTCGTTCATACGCCCGGCACTGCCACCAAATGTGGCCCAGAGTTTCTTCCGTCGCCTCGTCACAGCGTCTGCACAGCCCGTCACCTCCCCACAGCTTGGCAGCATGTGATTCCGTCATCACCGACCCTGCTACGACCTCGGCAACGTCCCGCGCGGCCGTCAGCGTTGTCGACGCCTTCAGCCCGTAGGCATTCGTCGCGGTGTAGTCGACACCCGCCCGGACCCCTCCGAAGTTTGTGCGCCTCTTCTCGAGCTCCCCTAGTCGCCAGCCGTGAATCGCCTTTCTCAGGGTGTGCCCTCGCTCCCCCTTACTCTGTCGCACCAGTCTCAGCACATTCCCTGCCTCGTCCTCGGCGTCGTCGAGATCTTCCGTCCATCGTATACCGAGCTTTTTTGCATGCTCGGCCGCAATACCGATCGGTCCCCATGCGCGGATTCTGCTGCCATACGCCCTCCGAACTGTTGCGACGCAGGCCCTCCATACCGGCCTCTTTCGGCACACTTCTGCAATCATACCGTGTAATCGACGCGTAATCGAGTGTAATCGAGCTCAAGTCGCTTTCAGGGGGGGTAGGTGAATTGGCTCAGCAGTGTTTGTTCCAAAATTTTAAAATTTAAAAAACCCAATTTTTTTCCAAAAAAAAAAAAAAAAATGGGTGGCCATTTACCAAAAAGACACAAGGTTTCGACCTGCATGGTATGCGTACCATCATCGAAGGAGAAAACCAGTCACAACGGAGTGACACATCACCCGAAACGAGCGGCACCCTCTCACTTTTCTCAACCCCCTCCCTACCGAAGCCTCTACGGTCAACCGGAGACTTTAAAATACCGACCTTCTAATCCACAAAAAAATGCGAGAAACACGATCGCAAGGCAAAAAAGCTGATGAAGTCACCTGGAGATTTTAAACCCCCGTAGTTTCCAGCGTGCACTCCAATATAAAGTGTTCAAAACGCTGCAAAGTCCCGACACGGTCTTTAGACGTTTTCTGCCTGAAAACGGGTTCCTCAAGCGAACTTCACACCGGAGAACGAAATTTTAGCATGCATTATATCCCGCACGCACACACACACACACACACACACACAGCTTTTGGAGATCTTCCGCCTTTCCGACGCTTTGCGCTTGCGCGAAGAAGCGACGATGAAGGCTTCGCTGCACCTGCTCGACAGCAAAGCGGAAACGGTGGCCTCCGAGCTGCTCGCCAGCGAGAGGCACGAGCGGACCGAAATCGCGAATCAAAGGACGTTCGAGAGGTGCCGCATCCAGCTGCAGAACAAGCACCAAGAGGTCCTCGACCTGCAGTATGCATTTTCCCCTTTGACCATCGCGTCTGGCAGCGAGTTTCGTCGTCTTCAGGGCAAGCCACCCATAGGTAAATACAATGGATGTAGCCTCGGATCACCCGCAGTTCTTGCCCTCGATCGTATAGCTACGACCAATAGCCTTTCCTCGTTCCACTCCGCGAAAACGCGCTCTGTGTGCGTACTGACCACCTGACCATTTGTGGATCCTCCATTCCAGGAGGTTTAACCTCGCTCTCTCTCTCGGAAGGTCAGCGCGGTAGCGATGCCGACGAGAACCCCGAAGCGTCGAAGCGCCGAAGCATATCTTACCGTTGCTGCCCTTGGAAGTCGAAAAGCTGACGTGATGCGGCACTAGTCTGCTATCGTCTTCTCGCTTATGGCCGCCCCTACTTCTGCGACAGCGTTATACCTGGGATGGGCGGCCGCGCTTCTTCTAGGACTTGCTAAAAAGTGGGATCTCGTTCCAATTTTTGCGGACAGTTCCGGCCGCATGGAAAAGGGGGATGCTTGTGTAGTTGTCCACTGCCTTTCTGAGTACGCATAGAACCGCAGCTGCAGGAAGTTCACGCTCACCAACGTTCCCGGGGCCAGGGTGAGTATCTGTGCAATCTTACCAGTATACGCTGACGATACCAAAGTGTAACCAGTCTGCAGCCAGAACAAAATACTTCGAACCGAATCGGTGCCGTTTCATGGGCATGTATTGCTTCAAGCGGGCACGGTCTTTGTACCTGATGATCGACTCATCAAAGCTAAGTATCGGAGCATAGACGTGCCGCCACTGAAGAGACACAAGCTGGAAAGTTTCTCTTATCTTGATGAGTCGATTTGCGTGGTGATGAGGGATTCAAAATGATCAGATACTGTCGTAGTCCACTGCTGTAAACGATGCCGTCTCATATCGAGGGAAGTCATTTTGGCTCCCGCGGCACTCCCCGAACGAGAAATCAAAGATTATGGGTTCAGGGGGGAGTACATTCGCAAGGCTGAACCTTAAAGGAATTGACGGAATGACACCACCAAGCCTAAACCATCAAACAGGAAACTTCTGGCTGACTTGCGAACCTATCGAGACGTGCGGGAGGCTGAAGAGCAGGAGCTCCAGCGGTTGAAAGTCGAGGTATGCGCAGCGGCTCTTGTAGAGGACCGCGGTGTCTACTACTTCGCCTGAGTATTTAGCCCTACCCAGAAATGGTGCCCACACCCTCTTTATCCCCAGCTTCTGCAAAGCTGAACTCCACCGTGTAGATCTTGCATCTACCATGCATGAGAGACAGTCTTCTGCCTGCACATTTAACTGAGATTTCTCCACGTTTTCCAGATTCTTAGGCTCGCTCACTACAGCGAGACGCATTACGACTAGGTTTTCGAGCAAGCTACGCGGAGCAGTGGTGCCAAGGGCTCGGTAGCCCGGCTAGCCCAGCGCGAGACGAAGGGTGACCACCTGGAGGTACGAGCCTCACCGGAACCTCAGCGCCAGCACAGCGACCTCACCGACTCGTCTTCAACCGCATCCGCAACTACCACATCCACAGCCGAACGAGGAGCTTCTTCATCTCAACCAGACCACTCGTCGACTGTCCGCGCCCCTTCAAATGACCGAGCACGATCCGCAAGTCGGGAAACATATCGATGTATCCACTGCGGAACAGCGGTCACCAAAGCAGGTTCACCATTCGTGGGAGAAATAGTTTGCCGGGGCGGGTCCGAGAGTATAACAAAAACAGTCTAGAAAAGGCAAAGCAAGTGACCTGCCCCTGCGCCTGCTGTCTCCGGCTGCTTCGGCAGTTCGACTAGCTTCTGGCCTCATCACTCGGTCTCGGCTTGGGTCATCGATCAAGTTCATTCTTCATCGAAAAGGGAAGGAAGAGAAGGCTGACCGAAGCCTGATAACTTGCTTAGTAGCGAATGGGATAGAGTGTGCCTGTTGACCATGTCAATGGGCCAACCAGGCGAGATCACATTGGGGGCAAGGGAGGGTGGGAAAAAAATCAGTCTCAGAAGACCCACCTCAACCGATGAGAGTTTTAGTCCTACCACAATGATATATACCCGCACCCCCCTTTATCTCCAATTTCTGAAGCTGAACTACGCAGTGTAGCCTTGCATCAAACATGCATGAGACACAGGGGTTTGTCTGAATATTGAGCCTAACCACCGGGCCTTCAAACCTGAAAACAACATGCACGTCAGAACAACGATGTCGTAAAACATCCTTTTGACGATGCCTCAAACCTCCAAATCCACGAAATTCAGCTTTCAAAACGCTGACGTCTTCAACCTTTCCCTTCACAGGAGGAGCAGCGGCAGCTGCGGGAGGAGTTCGAAGCGGTCAAGAAGAGGAAGGGGAAGAAGAAGATGGCGAAGGCGCCGGTGCCGGCGTCGGTCGCCGACGCCGAGCAGTGCGACCAGTGCGGCGCGCGCGCGACGAAGAGCAGCTACTGGACGCACGTCGAGCGGGAGTGCCCCCAGAGGCCGGCCGAGTGCCTTCGCTGCGGCTTCATCATGCGCCAGCGGTGCGTCTCCGAGCACTTGGCTGCCTCGTGTCCTTCCCGAAACGCCGTGTGCCGACTGCCAGGTCGCGTACGAAGCCCGCCTCTTGTTGGTGACGGTCGAGCCTACTACTTCGCCTGAGAGTTTTTAGTCCTACCACAATGATATATACCCGCACCCCCCTTTATCTCCAATTTCTGAAGCTGAACTACGCAGTGTAGCCTTGCATCAAACATGCATGAGACACAGGGGTTTGTCTGAATATTGAGCCTAGCCACCGGGCCTTCAAACCTGAAAACAACATGCACGTCAGAACAACGATGTCGTAAAACATCCTTTTGACGATGCCTCAAACCTCCAAATCCACGAAATTCAGCTTTCAAAACGCTGACGTCTTCAACCTTTCCCTACACAGGAGGAGCAGCGGCAGCTGCGGGAAGAGTTCGAAGCGGTCAAGAAGAGGAAGGGGAAGAAGAAGACGGCGAAGTCGCCGGTGCCGGCGTCGGTCGCCGACGCCGAGCAGTGCGACCAGTGCGGCGCGCGCGCGACGAAGAGCAGCTACTGGACGCACGTCGAGCGGGAGTGCCCCCAGAGGCCGGCCGAGTGCCCGCGCTGCGGCTTCATCATGCGCCAGCGGTGCGTCTCCGAGCACTTGGCCGCCTCGTGTCCTTCCCGAAACGTCGTGTGCCCCGACTGCCAGGTCGTGTACGAAGCCCGGCATTTGGAGGCACACAAGCAGCACTGCGCTGCCGTTCGAGACGCGAAGGCACTCCTTCCCCAATTGAAAGCCACCCTCGGAGCATCCGTCACAGAAGGTGTCACAGAGACCGACGAGAGCGGCCTCATCGTGCACAGCGTCCGCCCCGGCGGCGCCTTCGACGGCTTCGTGCAGGAGAACGACCTCCTCGTCTCCTTCGCCGGCGTGCAAGTATCGTCGGAAGCTCACCTGCACGAGCTCCTCTCCGGCGTCGCGCCCTTCACCGAGGCGCACATCACCGCCAGGGCCTGCGGCAAGGTCACCGGCCCCTGGTGGGACGATGACAATCCCGAAGAAGAGGTGCAGACGTACGCCACGACGGTCCTGCTGCAGAGCACGATACCCTACGACGAGTACCGCGAGCTGCTCTTGTTGCTCGAGGAAGACGCGAAGAGGCACGGCAATGCTGGTGACGACTATCTCACCAGCTCCATGCAGCAGCAGCAGCAGCAGCAGCAGCAGCAGCAGCAGCAGCAGCATCAAACCCCGCCAAGGAGGGCTTCGTGTAGGCGCAGGAGCACGCTTCGGGCCAGTCAGTCCTGAGCCAAACTGGCGAGGCTTCTGCGGTGGACTGCAAGAGCTTCTCGCCCGTGCCCCTTTACCAGGTCCACATCACCGCCCACTGGCCCCTGGTGGGACGATGGTGATCTCGAAGAAGAGGCAGACCTCCGCCGCGACGGTCCTGCTGCAGAGCACGATACCCTACGACGAGTACCGCGAGCTGCTCTTGTTGCTCGAGGAAGACGCGAAGAGGCACGGCAATGCTGGTGACGACTGTCTCACCAGCTCCATGCAGCAGCAGCAGCAGCAGCATCAAACCCCGCCAAGGAGGGCTTCGTGCAGGCGCAGGAGCACGCTTCGGGCCAGTCAGTCCTGAGCCAAACTGGCGAGGCTTCTGCGGTGGACTGCAAGAGCTTCTCGCCCGTGCCCCTTTACCAGGTCCACATCACCGCCCACTGGCCCCTGATGGGACGATGGTGATCTCGAAGAAGGGTGCAGACGACGGTCCTGCTGCAGAGCACGATACCCTACGACGAGTACCGCTAGCTGCTCTTGTTGCTCGAGGAAGACGTGAAGAGGCACGGCAATGCTGGTGACGACTGTCTCACCAGCTCCATGCAGCAGCAGCAGCAGCAGCAGCAGCATCAAACCCCGCCAAGGAGGGCTTCGTGCAGGCGCAGGAGCACGCTTCGGGCCAGTCAGTCCTGAGCCAAACTGGCGAGGCTTCTGCGGTGAACTGCCTCTCCCGTCGCCCGTGCTATTTTACCAGGGCCCGCATCACCGCCCAGGCCTGGGCAAGCTCACTGGCCCCTGGTGGGACGATGGCGATCCCGAAGAAGAGGTGCAGACGTACGCCGCGACGGTCCTGCTGCAGACCACGATGGCCAACGACGAGTACTGCGTGTCTCACTAGCTTCCTTGCGTCTGGCGGCGTTCTTGTGATTTGTCGTGTAGAGGTACACACCTGCATGACCTCACGTCCGTTCAACACGTGTTTCGGTAGTTACAGCACTTGGGATCCCTTCTGTTTCTTTGTCGGGCAGCATCGTCGAGCATTTCCTTTCAAGCTGGCGCTTATGTAAAATAATCGAACAAAAAACTACGCATTTCTTTGCACGTGGCGTGTCGTGCTTCCGCTTCTTCAGCTCGTCTTGATCGTCGCGCTCAGGCGCGTGCTTGATGCTTCGCTTCTACACCGACTGCTCGTTCAGCTTGGAGGCGGAAGGCCAATCGGTAGCAACGACGGGCGATGTGTACAAATGGCAGGGACGTACTCAGTGCAAGCTGATGACTTGCGCCTGCTAGGCATTCCTCATTATCAAGGAGAACAATTGCAATCATCGATCCTCATCACGACGCAAGTTCAAAAGATTTCCCATCCTCTTCAAGATAGTTTGCCGGAAGGCTCTCAAACTCGTTTAATGCGTCAGTGTAGTGCGCGTGCAGCCTGGGACACTTCGGAGCATCACAGACCTGCTATTGGCTCGCTCTTCCGCGCGTTCGTGAACGGGCGGCAGGGCGTGCTCGTGGGAGCCAGGGCGTGGCTACCCCCACACTCCTCCATGCTCCTCATCGCCAGTCCAACTGGCCCCAGGGGTAGGTCCCCCTCGGCGTACCTTCCCCGGATGCTCTCCATCAGAGGCAGAAGTCGTGGCAACCTCTCGCACGCCGCGTAGAACGCCGTCGTCACCCTATGCTAGGCATGTACTGGGGCCCGTCAGGTGGCCCTTCTCCTGAAAATTTAGGACCATCTCCCTCGCGCGCTCTGGGTTGGACCCACCCCAGATCAGTCCCATCACCGCTTTTTCATTGCAGCCTGACAGCGCCGCCGGTAGCAGATTCGACTGTACAATCCGGACCCGCTTCTCGTACCGGAACGGCGCATGGCGGAGGCCTTCCGCCAGGGCAGCCGCCTTCTCCACCGTCCCTGTCCCTCCCAGGGGGCCGCCCCTGATCCAGCCCGGCCCACCTGACGGTGGAGGCTCACACCCGATGAGGACGCCACGGCTGCCGGATGTTTCTGAGGCGAATCGAAACCGATCCAATCTGCGGTCCTTTCTTTTTTAGGGTTAAAGTTCGCTTGAAATTCCGGGGTTTTAGGGTCTCCGTGTGACCGTTCATGAATGGGTTCTCTTAGAGCAAGAAAGGGCTATGTGGTTACGGGTTGTATATTTAGTGCACGCTTTCGTTATGGGTTATGGCTAGCCATGTCCGGGACTGTTTGTGACCGACACCAAGTACATTCCTTCGTGGAGTGTAGTCTTGGACCCCCCACGTTCTACAAGTTGAGCAGGGGTTGCCTTGTTGCCCGTACCGGTCTGTTGTCCGCGTTTTTATGTATTTTCTCGCAGTGTGGTGCTTGGGTTTCGCGACACTTGCGGCGCTTCACGCGGTGCGGGTTGTTTACGCCCTAATATAAGGTTTTTTTTTGTATAAACACCCGCTTTGTAGGAAATGCTTGAGAAGACTGCCCGTTGCGATAGATCAAAGGAGGTAAATGCGCTGTAGCCCAGGTAAACCTGGGTTTAGTGGCGGGCGTAAGCGTTCAACAAAAAAGACCCTGTGTTGTTTTCTCCTGTAAACCCGAAAAAGCACGTCTTTCAGTTCGCAGCAGCACCTTGCGTGCCGGATCACGTAACTTTTGCAAGGATCCCAGTCCTTCCGAGACTGCGACTGGATCTAGTCTGGACCGCTATAACGGATCTAGCAGGGGAGCATTGTCCCCGGAGCGAAGCTTCTTCTTCTCTTCTTCTCTTCCTCTTCCGGGCGTCCGCCTACTATATTCATCGGTATCATCACTACACACATCTGTCTGTTTTCAAAGCGCAGCACGCACCTTCGTCCATCGTTTTCCAACGACGGCCGGATGTCTCCGAAAGATGCTTCCACTTCCGACTCGCGGTGCCAATGAATTGATGCCTCAAACGTTTGTAGCCACCTCTCCCGCATTCACTTTTTCCCGTTTATTCCCTGTTTCGCAGCAGCAACAATCCTGTCGTCGCTCCCGGGGGTTTTTGGCTCTGAATCTGCCGAGCATGTCTCAGCTTGCGATAGTCTTCGGACGAAGCGGCGCAAAAACGCCTCCCTCACAATGACACGCCCATCTATCGATGGGTCAAAATATCGTTCGTTGCCGGAAGTAACCTGCCGAAACACTCCCCCCCAACCAGCATATATGTTTCCACATCGTCGCAGTCATGCTACCACGCAAGCAGCTGCAAACAAACGGAAATGAGGACGGTCGAGCGAACTGTTGGTGCCCGTGGATGGATGCGGAAGCAGCAGTCGCAGCAGTCGTCGTGTACCGCCTCTGTTCGTTCTTCTCCGCAACCATCTCGTTGTTGTCAGGATCTTACGAAGTTCAGTGCTGAGCTACCGCTGCAGATTTGGCGCTGATTTGTCACATCACTTGCGTTTAGAACCATGCACTACACTGTAACACGATATGATCATACAGGATACGATCTACTACAATTAACTCGCTTGCCAGAAGATCGACAACATGGAAAAGATCATACACATGCACGAGCGCAGTTGCCGGTCCGACAATCTCTCGCTGGCAGGTGTGCCCCGACTGAACGACAGCGAATTCAGGCTGTTCCTGCCACCCCCCTACAACCGTGTCTGAGAAATCAGTAAAAGAAACTCGGAGCACCCGCCCTACCTGCTTGTGACTGCGACTCGTCAGAAACGTACCGTGACTTGCCTTCCTTTGTACGGTGGCAATCTGCGGCAGGTTGTAGTACCTATCTAGCTATGCTACTAAAGTACGTGAGCCGGTCCATCCCCTCTTGATAGACCATGATAGACCGAAGAATACAGCACCGGGCGATTCGATGCAGCTCTAGGGACTAGAGATAGACCTGATAGACCGTGGTGGACCGTGATTCACTGTGATGAACAGCAGCAGGCACTTCGATGCAGTTCCAAGAGATAGGGACGGACCGGGGTGTGGGTGGGTCGTTGCCGTGCGGCGGGTGTTCGCGTCTCCGCTTTGGTCACTTCCTTCAAACAACAAAAAATAACGTTGCCGTACATCAGGGAGCCTCCAGGGTGCTGTGACGAAGCGAAATGCTGTGGTTGAATTAGCCAGTTGGATTCCTCTTGTTCGCAACAGTTCCAAGCTGACACTTCATTGCGGGCACAACACGCCTCCAGGAAGAAATCGGGGGCCGCGGCACCCGAGAGTACCACTCACAGCACCTTCAATCTGAGCCCGGACCTACACCTGCACGGCGATGAGGCAACGAAACAGCTCCATCAGGCACTGCTGTGTGCCCGCCCTAGTAGGATGGCGGGCAAGCTCGATGACAACTCCGTCATGTGCGCAGCACTGAGTTTGGCGCTGACTGAAGCTCTGACCATGCACAAGGCGTTCCGGTGGGAAAGCTTGTCCTGGACACGCGAAGAACGCTTCAGAGTACCCAGAAAGCTATCTTCGCGCTCAGCCTCTCGACAAAGCATGTTTTCAGTACCTACAATCTTCAATGTATTGTGCAGGTTAGATTGACGTAGACAGCATGTTGTGGTGGCTGATCCCAATTTCTCACCTGAAAATGACACAGAAGAAGAAAGAAGAAGAAAAATGCCGCTCCTGGTCCAGGAACGTGACGGTCAACCACAACTTGCAAAGCTTGAGTCCGAGCAGCACAGTGCCACATCCCCGTCCGCTCTGCCCTGTGGCTGGCTGGCCGTCTCGACGAGCTTGATGCTTTGTAGCCGACTTGACCCGTCGGCCCGTGGCTCTGCAGTACCGCCGAAACACGTGAAGCTTGGCGATGTCTCCTGGTGTTTCGATGATGGGCATCGGCGAGAGTTTTCTTACCTTGCAATAGTTCCACAGCATTTTGGTGACAGCATAGCAGCGTCAGCACTATCGCATTACACAGGTTACAAACTCCACCAGCCCAAAGGATCAATTAAAACAAGTTTTTTTAGTGCCCCGGCAATACCCGGTGATTACGTTGTAGTTTTTACGCCCGATCTTCTCACGAGTATGCCACCCGCTCCCGCGTAGCAGGCTTTCCCGGGTACCAAACGGTTCGGAACAAATGACACAGAAAAACGAACGTGAACTCGGTGTCGGTCACAAGAGCCATGGACTTGGCAAAGCACATAGCAAAAAAGAGCGCGCGCTAAAGTAAGTCGAATAGTCGGCAAAAGGCAGCAAAGATATACACACAAATATACTATACCTCAAAGGAACCTTTATGACTACGGTCACCCGGAGACTATAAAACCCCGGATCCCTAAGCGAACTTGCACTCTAAAAAAATAAAATACATGTCGGAAAACGATCAACCGGCACCCACAAACGAAGTTCGAATGCCGGGCCTTTCGAATCAAGGCCAGCAGAATTATCCATAGGGTTGAACTGTTCACCCATTTGAGGTTCCAGGAGGGACGGCTGCATCGAAAACAAGCCGATGTCGTGAGCTGGCCGGCACGCACAAAACGAAGCCTGTCTTTTCCTCAAGAGGACTTCACAGTCCGAGCTCAGACAGGAATTAGCCCAGCACGTACCTGGCGCGCCTGACCCAGCGAGCTACGAGGGTCCCAACAAGATATCAACTTCCCCAATTACTTCCAACTTTCTCCTTTACCTTGCATTAAATAGGTGTCACGGCAAGTTTTGGCAGCCGCTGCTTTACAAAATTTGACGTGGGCGGCTTTAGATCTACATCTGAATGACACCTCAACCACAATATGTTGTCGACAACAAACATGTAAAATAATAAAACAAACTACGCACCTCTTTTACTAGCTTACCTGCCCTCATGTTTCGGACTTCGATCTGCCTTAAAAGACCTCACCGCAGTCAGCCTGCGTTATTCAAACACCGGCTCCTCAAACAGGCAACAGTTTAGTTTTCAAAGGGTGGGCTCAGATGGCTCCACGAATTAAGAGTGTTGCGATCCTTGCCGTTTCGGCCTTAGTTCTCGACGCCGTCAATGCTGCGACTCCCGGCTCGAAGATTGTTAAAGATGGTCGGTTCGAAGCAGTCGAGTCTCCCGGATTCACACAGTACGAAAATGGTAGTCGTCATCGGTCCGTGGCAAGTTGTAAACGGAACCGTTGACATCGTAGCCGGGTCGTATTGGGATGCCCCGGGTAACGTCGGTCAATCTGTTGACCTCAACGGTCGCTCACGTGGGTCTCTCGCTCAAAACCTGGGGATTCTGACTGCAGGTTTATACCGCCTCACATTTGAACTGTCAGGAAACCCCGACAACGGACCGGAGCTGAAGCCCATGAAAGTCACAGTCGGCGACATCAGTCAGGAGTTCTCATACCAGACCGGGTTGGATGGCCAAGGCAGGGATCAGATGGACTACATTACGCAGACACTGGACTTTTCTGTGGATGGCACTGCTGAAACCGTGTTGACCTTTGCGAGCCTTGGTGGGGCCAATGATCACG
>JAPJBO010001619.1:0-35364 GCA_030068145.1 Diplonema papillatum | reverse complement strand
TTTTTTTGCAAGAGGCACCACTTTCTTTACGCGCTCGGGAGAGCACGTCGAGTTTTCGGGTTAGGCGGTACAGGCCTATTCGCGCCGGAAGGCAGGCCACAGAGACACAAGACACAGGTAAGAGAGATAGGGATGGACTATGGAACAAGGATAAGTGAGTGGGTGTCCAGTTTTTGAGCCTTTCACTCGATCTGCCAGGTGGCGATCGAGTGAGGCCTGGTGGAAGACCCGTTGCGGGCGCAAGGCCTCGAGACGTTGGGTGACACATAAGGCGTGACTTCGCCCCTTCTGGCCTATTTGTCGGCCGGGAAGCATCGCGACGTTGGCTCGTATAATGGTCCAACTCCGAGAGGGTTGGACTTGGGCATGAACCTTCCGCATGCCCGCAAGGGGGAAGACCCGAAGTGAGGCCGCAGTTTCGCGGGCCACATGACGTTGGGAGCTCGTGCAGTAAGCACGGTTATGGTACAATAACGTATGTTCAATGATGTCGCGACGGTGCTCAAATACAGTTCAAAATAGGGGACGGGTCCGGCTCCGTAGCAGTACTTCTTGTGGTTCACAATGTGGATGATCAGGCTTATTCCCGTAGGGCTTTACCGAAGTAAAGACCGGGTGCCGAAACACAACTACACTGCAAAGTATCGGGGTTCTGTTTCCTCTTCTCGAAGATCTAGCCAAGTTACGTTAGCGGTGGCCGAGGGCCGAGCGCGATGCTAACAGCAGCGTCGAGGACTTCTTGGAAGGGGGGCGACCCCTGCTTCGAATCTCTGTACGATCGCTTATAGAGGTACGGCATCCTCTGAGTCGGCGGACCGCGAGGAGACTTCGGAGGTGCGTGGGTGGTCGACGGCTGCAGTGGCGGGATGCGAACTGGCCGTCTCATCGGCGAGGATGGTGTACTTCGGGAGAGCGCCGCTCCCCTGCAGATAGGCGAGAGCGAGCTCCGGGAACACGAACAGGACGGCCCAGAGGAACTCCATGGCGTCCACGGGCGGCGACCTCCTACCGAGACGATTCCTGACCTCGAGGCCGTTCTTCATTTCTAGCCGAGAGGTCTGAGCAGCGGGGGCGTCACAGCCGATGAAGAGGTGAACGAGCGGGGCCAGCGACCTCGTGCCGCACATGGGACAGGGGAGGTGCGGTTCCCTGCGGTCTGCTCTCGTGAGGGTTGGCCAGTTGGTAGCATACATCGTCATCACGAGGTGGTGGTGGCCGGTGCGAATTTGCCGCACTTCCCTTTCGGCCCGCGGTGTGAGGTGCTTGGGTCGTGGGATGCGGCGGCCGAAAACCAACCTCGAGAAAGACGACGGGTTTTGTAGGCGGGCGGCTCTACTCACGGCTTCCCGAGCTCCAGCTTCGCTGCTCTCCATCCACAGGACGGCACGGTGGCGGGCGTTAACGGTCGTGGTGCAGACTTTAGGCGCATAAGGGAGGGGGAGGTTCCTCGCCATAGCCGCAACCGCTTCCCGCATGTACGTCTCAGCGGCCCGTCTGGCGATTCCGTCAGCCCTCTCGTTGCCGGCAAGACCGCAATGGCCAAAAACGAACTGCAGGGTGATGGTGTAGCCCCGCGCTTCGAGTTCGGCCAGCGATTGCCAGATGTGGATTGGCCCGGGTTGCGTCTGGCAGAGCGGGCCGTGGCTCAGCGTTTGCAGGAGCGACTGCGAATCACTGATGATGAGGATGTTGAGGGGCGTGGTGGTCAGAGGGAGCAGGCGCTTGAGGACGTTCACGCAGATGACGAGAGCCATCTCCTCGGCGCGGTAGCTGTGCGGGTGACGACCGGCCGGGAATCCGGCTTCGACAGTGCGGCAGTTGTCCGTAGTAGTGGTCAGGTGCTGACCCAGGCCGTGGTCTGCCTTTATGGGAACCGAAGGCTCCAGTTCAATGTACAAGCCGGAGCCACCCCAGGTAGACCGGTCGTTGGTGCTGCGTAACCACGAACGAAGGGTGGCACTGGCGTTGGCGTCGCAAATGGAGGGCGGCGGAGGGTTGCCGCTCACAACAGAGCCGTCCGACCAGGCGGTGCAGTGTGGGTGCGGGAGCGTCGCGAGTTGTACCTCTGCGGCTCGCTTCTTCTCAGCAGCGCCAGCATTCTTGCGCACCTTCAGGGCGGTGTTGATCGTGACGCCGGGGCATGGAGTCCACGGGGCGAAACGGTTGGGAATACGAGCCTGCCGGATACACTGGTCTGTGCCCGCCTTGACTGTGACCCGGTCGTACGTCGTCTTCAGTCGCGTGTCGAGTGATAGTTCGCGCGTCCAAAGGGCCCTGTTGTGCCGCAGCCTCTCCCGGAGGGCCGCGATCTTGTATTCAACAAGGGACCGGATAGGGAGGATGCCGGACTCTTGTTGAGCGGCAAAATTGGAGATGCCTTTACGGCAGCCCAGGATGAGGGCGAGTGCACGGCGATGGAGGCGTCCGAGTGTTGCAAGAAGGCCGGCTGCGAAGAGGATGTACGGTCCGTAAATGCCGAGCGCGTACGTGAAAGTGGGGAGCACGTATGTGAGATAGAGGGTGCGGAGGATCGTGCCGTTGAAGCAGTAGTCCTTGCCGGCCAGGTGCCGGAGGAAGTTGAGTCTCAGAGAGAACACCTCGATGACCCGGCGGAGGTGGGGGTGGAAGGTAAGCTCGCGGTCGATGGTTAGGCCGAGCAGCCTTACGCTTTCGACCCACTGCAGCTCTTCCACCACCCTGAGCAGGGTGCCACCGGAGGCCTTACGTACGACGCTGACCACCGTCTTGCCGTCGTGTGGCGCCCCGAGTCCCACTACCTTTCGCTCTTCCGACACCAGTCGCCGGACATCCTCAGCGGGGACGGGGATGTCCAGCTGCGTCGACTTGAACACAATCTTCGGCGGGGGACCGGGGACCGCGTTCCTTCCAAGAAAGTGGACACCCTTGGTCTTCCTTTTAGAGAGGACCATCAGCGCGTTCTCCGTCCAGCGCTCCACCACGTCGACGACATCTTGGGTATACCGCTCGAGGGCGGCGAAAGTCCGAGCCTCGACAGCTACTCCATCGTCATCGGCGTACAACGAGAAGGTGATGGAGGCCCCGACATTGTCCTCGTGGATGTGGCAGCGGAGTTGTTCAAGCTCCGTACCGAGATCATCGATGTAGTAGAGGAACAGGAGAGGTCCGAGCACTGTTCCTTGGGGGACGCCCGTCTTCAGGTCGAAGTAGCGACCAGTGGCTCCGTCGAGTTTGTACGCGGCTTTCCTGTTGCGTAGGAAGGCCTCAATCCAGCGCAGGAATTTCGCGGGGATCCCTCTCCGCTCCAGAATGCAAAGGAGACGTTGGTGATCGACCGTGTCAAATGCGTTCGCCAAGTCGAACGAGAGCAGGCAGAAGTGTTGAAGCCGGGTCTTGGCCCAGTCGAGGGCTGATACGACCGAAAACAGCTGCTCCTCCGTCCCTCGTCCCTTGCGGAAGCCGCCCTGGCGTGCGCAGAAGGGGAGGATTTGCGGGTAGTCGGGGCTCTCGGTAAGGAACTCGAGTCGATTCTTCACGATCACTTCCATCAGTTTGGAAATGATGCTGGTGAGGGAAATCGGTCGATAACCTTCCGGCAGGGAACGGTCCCGGCCAGGTTTCTGGACGGGGACGACATGGGCGTTGTGCCAGGAGTCAGGGACAAAGCCCTCCTCCCAGGAGATGTTCAGGAGCTCGAGAACGAGGTCCGTTGCACTGCCGGTAAGTCGGCGGAGGAACTCGCAGCAGAGACCATCTGGGTCGAGGGAGGTTTTCGCGTCGAGGTTGCTAAGGGCCCGGTCGAGTTCGGCAGCGGTGATGGGCCCGCAGCCAGCGTCGTCGGAGGAGGGTCGGCATCTCGGTACCCACTGCGGAGAGGTGGTCGATGTTGCCGGGCCGCCGCACACCCGACGAAGGTGGTCGCCGAACAGTTCCGTCTTCCCGTCCGCTGTGACACAAAAAGTGTCCCCGTGCCGAATTGGGGGGATGTCCCTGCGTAGGGCACGGCCGTCGATCTTCCGGACGAACCGGAAGAGCAGGCCGATGTCGGTGCATCGATTGATGCGGGAGGCGAAGGAGCACCAGTGCGCAGCTTTCGCCAGCTTAGCTGCATGCGTGAAACCGGCCGCCGCGTCGGAGTATGCACGTTGGGCCTGCGGGGCGTCAGGGTCGCTGCGCAGGTCAGAGAGGGCCGCTTTTTTGAGGCGTTCCAGGACGGTGAGCTCCGGTGTCCACCAATCTTTCTGAGGTCGTCCCGGTCGATATCGCGGAACGAACTGGTGGATCGCGCGGCGGAACGTCGAAGCGACCCGCTTCGCGAACTGCGTGTTCGTGGCAGGCCGCTTCCCGAGCAGGGCAGAACTCTCCTCATCAAGGTACTCCATCATACCATCCCAATCAGCGCGTCTCCAGGAAAACCATGAGAGGCGGGGAACGCGCGGCTGCGAGTACCCCCGAGGTACTTCGAAGGCGATTGGGAGGTGGTCGGAGCCCCAGGAAGCGAGAGGTCTCCAGTTGAGGATGTTCCCTGGAGTCGGGGTGGAGATAACCACGTCCGGCGAGGAGTATCGGGCGTGAGAGCGGTGGACCATTGTGGAAACCGTCGGGTCGTTCCAGGTGATGGCGGACGTCTCGAGGAGCCAGTCTCGGAGGATCCGGCCGCCCACGTTCTCGGCCCCCGTGGACCAGTCCGGATGGTGAGCGTTAAGGTCGCCGGCGATGATGACGTTGTCGTCCATCGGGAATGGCGTCATGCAGAGTGTGGCGTGGCCACGCGGGGGGCGGTACACGTTGTAGACGCGCAGTGGGGGAAGGCCGATGCGGGTGATCCTTACCGCGAGGCACTCCATGAGTGAGTCTGCGCCAAAGACCGGAGGTCGGATTTCCGTGGCTAGCAGACTTGTGCGCACGAAAATCAGGACGCCTCCTCCATGCCCTTCGGGGCGGTCGCGTCGGAACGTCCGGTAACCGTTGAGGAGGGGGGGAAGGGACTTGCTTGAGAGCCAAGTCTCCTGCAGGAGTATGACGTCCGGCAGGTTCGGGAAGAAGCTGTCGACAAGGCGGCTGATACCGTCGAGACCTCCGGGGAAGTACTCCCTCGCCCAGAAGGACCGGCAATTGAACGACACAAAGGTGAGCGTGCGTTCGGGGTTCGGCGTATCGACACTCGCCGGAAGCTGGCTGCGCCCCGAAGGAACCTGTCCTCTGCGCGCGGCCGAGCCGGCGGCAGGCGCCGGTGCGTGGTTCTGAGGGGTTTGGGCGCCGCATACTGGGTTCTTGCTGGCGCGGTGTGGGGCGCCGGGGGGGGTTTCCCCAGGGCGTGGGGGCGGTAGCCCTCAATGCTGCGAAAGAAGCGGGGGGCTTCCGTCAGAGGGAGACCCATCAAAGTCCAGCTCCGGTAACGCTGTTCCTGTAGGCAGTGGAGTCGCCTCTGGCCCCGGGAGAGCGTCGGAGGGGAGGAGACCTTTGGTAGGGGGTTGCCCGGCCCCCCTGGCGCGTGGAAGGTCCGCGCTGTGGGAGCGGGGAGGTGGGTATGCCATTCGTACAGACTCCACTCCGCGCCCTCGCCCAGCGGCCCTCGGAGCGGGTGCGATCGGTGCGGGAGCCACTGCTGCAGCGGCCTGGGGGGACTCTGCCTGCGGCATTGGAGCGTCCTGCGCTTCAGGGGACGGCTTTGTCACGGCAGGGGGACGAGCCGAAAGTGCCCGTTGTTGCGACCTCTCTCGAGCCGCGCGCTGTGCCGTGTCTTTAGTGCTGGGCCCCTTTGAGGTCTTTAAGGCAGATCGGGCAGTCCGGGGTTGGGCAGGGGGGGGTTTTACGGGTTGTTGGACGGGGGGCGGGGTAGGTGGAGCTGTCGTCTGGCTCTCCAGCTGCGGCTGCACCTCGATCGGCACAGTCTCCTGGGCTGGGGGAGTCTGGCCCGCAGATGGCATCGACTGATGCGTCAAGTCAGCGTCTGTTCGGCTGGGCGCTTCACCGCGGTCCAGGGACCGGCCACGCTCCCTCCCAGAGGGTCTCTTAGAACGGCGGTCACGGTCGTGCTCGAACGTTGTCAGCTTGTCCCGTGTCAGCTCTAAGGCGACACTCTGGTGCTTCACAGCTTCAGACAGCTCACGGTGGGAGTTCTCCGCCTCTGTGCCACGCCTTTGGATGTCTGCGGACAGCTCAGAGCGGGTGTTCGCGAGTGCCACACTCTGTGCGCGGATTTCCGCTGCGAGGTTGTCGAACTTCGCGTTCATCCCCTCCGTGATGGAGCGGAATCCAGAGCAGAGATCCGTCTCTGTCTTCGCTACTGCGTCCTTGTAGTTGGACCGTAGTTGTTCCGACAGGGCCATTACCTGGCTGACCGCGGCTGCAAGGGCGTCCGGTTGGGCACATGGCGGGTCTGCGGGTTGAGGGGGGGGGTGTTCGGAGGGGGTGTCGCTGGCCGCGTCTTCTTCTTCCTCCGCGCTGACGGCAACATCTACGTCCATGACTGACTCATCCTCGGGATGGTCCACAGCGGCGATGGTGAGACCTCCGGCCAGTGGTTTACCTGCAGGAGCTGGGCCAGAGCGATCGCCGAGGAGGTGGAGACCCGCGAGGATCTTCTCGGCCAGGGCGGGTCCGTGCTGTTTGATGAGATCAGCACGCGACGGGAGCTGGGGGGTCTCGTTATCGGCGGGGGCAGCTGGGGCGGGGGCGCGGAATGCGTCCGAGAGAGGGGGGGACCCTCTAGTCTCGAGAGGTTCGAGGGGGCATCGGAGGATTCGCTTGAATTTAAGCGTCAAGCCCTGGGCGGTCAGAAGAACGTTCTTTCCGGGGAGCGTCTCGGATTTGACGATCCATGTGAGGTGACGCCCGCCCTTCTGCGTCCGGAAGAGTGGGGTTGTCTCCCAGCCATGGTCGCAAAGGTTCCTCCGGAGCAGGTCGCCATTGGTGCGGCTCGGCACCCCCTGCACCTCGAAGTAGCCGATTGGCGGGGGCAGGGGGGGGAGTAGGGCCTTGGCGCGATTGTAGTCCCCGGCCTTGACGCGGATGCCAAAAGTGCCGCGACAGAAGGAGAGGCCCCTGTGTAGGTCCGGAATGAGGGATGCGAGCTCCTGGGCCTCATCGATCGTGTCCACGCCCAGGTACAAGATGCGGTATTTCGCTTCGTCGTAGAGGGGCTCGAAAAAGGCAGTGGAAAAACCACTGGACCGGAGAACGTTCTCCCCTTGATCCTTCGGGACCGCGAAAGCCGCCCGCACCGATACGTACAGTTCGTGCTTGGCTAGCTCCCGGTCCGCTGACACGTCCCATATCCCATTGATGATCTGGCGATCAATGGACTTGTGCAGGTGGGAACGGACCAGAGCCTGCTTGAGTTCTTGCACTTCGCTCCAGGAGAGGTCGTGCACCAGGATGGTGACCCGGAAACGGGCCTCCGGAGCTTCCCAACCAGGATACAGCCCGTCATCAGAGCTAGGTGCGGCGGCCCGGGGGGCAGAGGGGGCGGGACCGCTGGAGTCGTTCGCGTCTCGTTCTAACGGTTTACGTCCCCTGCCGCCTCCCCGGCGCCGCCTTCTCCTCGAGTCGCATACTTCGTGGGACACGACCTGGACCCCCGCGCCTCGCGAGGTGCCCACCTGCCTCGATGGTTCACTCGGGCGGCCGTTTGAGCCACGACCCCTGCCTCGCGATGGATCTCCACCGAGAACCGACGGGAGTATGCTGATCGACGGGGACATGCCGGCCTCGAACCCATTCTCTCCAAGCGAGAGGTCTCTCGAGAGGGGCGCGCCCCGGCCGCTGATCACCCGAACCCCGGGACCAGGGATGAGCCCGCGCTCTATCAGAACATCTGAGAGCCGGGCACCGAGGCTAGCCGACACACACCGCCGCTTCCCGTCGACACCGGTCACGAAGAAGGTGGTGAGCGGGGTGGACGCGGGGGTGACGGTTTGCATGCCTTGTGGGGGGGCTGTACAGGTGGTGGCTTTTGCAGGGGGGAGGGAGATGCACACGGGCGACAGTGGAGTGGCAGCGAAGGGGAGATAGGGTGTGTCTTTTGGGCCGCGGAATTCGTGCCTGCCACTATGCGCGCTATCTCTCGGTGTCCCTACGTCGGTTAACTCGGTATCTCTTGTCGTCGGTTGATGTGGGCTGATCGTCGGTAGGGTTGCGGGGGTTGTCGGGGGTGATGTGGCCGTAGGTTGCGGTGCTGGAGGGTTGTCAGCTTCCTTTTGAGGTACGTCGAGGAAGCTCTCCAGAGAGAAGAACGGCGGGCCGGCAGCTTGGGCGGAAGACGGGGCAACAACACAGTGGGAGGTCGCAAGCGCGAAAGACAAGAGCTCTTTCAACTGTGCGGCGAGTTCCAGGTGTTGAGCTCTTCCGTCTCGCTGTGCACGCTTCTGGGCGAGCTGTCGGTCGTACTTCCGAAGTCGGCGGCGTTGTTTCCGCGTCACAGAGCAGCGGAGAACGCTGCGTATGGAAGAGAGTGGCGGAGTGGGCACCGGGTGGCGTGGAGTGCTCCCCGGGCGATGCGGAGAAGGGCTGGTTGCGGCTTCAGAGGTGATGGTGGAAGGGCGAAATGTTGGTACCCACTCCCAGCGGACGATTTTCGGCCGTTCAATCCTCCACGGCGGCGTACCAACGCTGCTGATAATCGACGTGTCGAGCATGGTCTCATTGAGGAACTCCCAGTTCATAAGGCCCGTCGACGTGTGGCAGCCGATCCCCTCGCTCAAGGCACACGGACTCTGCTTCAGGGACGTTCCGTTCAGATAAAACACGTCATTGTATTCGACCATTTGGCCCCCGTGGGCATGGATGAAGTTGCCGTCGACGTCTGAACAGTTACCGCATGTGCACGGTGCGGGAGCTGCTGTCTGTGGGACGGCGGACGGCGGCGCGTCTGTTGTGCCTGCAGCCATTCGCGCGACGACCGAGCAGGTTGCAACCGACACGTCGGAGATCGTGGCGGCGAAGTTGGTGGAGAAGGAGCCGGCGACTTCGAGTAATTTGGCCCCTCGGGGCGCGACCCGGGCCCGTACGACTACTGGAGCCTCATGCACCACGGGCTGCAGGTGACCCTCGCTGTGGAACTCGACAAATCCGTCTTCTTCGCCACGTCCACGCCGGAAGGCAGCACCGTCAGCGATAGCGCGGCAGCGGTCGGCGGCACGTTCCGACTTCGACCAGATGTTGCTTTCGTTGAGGGTCACGTACCCGTCCCTGTCGTTCCTCGTGCATAGCTGTCAGCCACAAGGTAGCCACTAGTGGCTAATTGGGAGCCACAAAGTAGCCACAAACCTTGTGGCTACCTTTGTGGCTAATTATGCAAAATTTTGATACCCAGGAAAACCACGTGAAACTAGTTTTTTCGGCCAGAAAATGCATCTAAAACACAATTTCTGATGATTTTGACAGGTTTTTGGGCCCGAATTTGGGTAAGCTGCTTCGCCCTGGCCTCGTATCCTCAGCCGCGAGTCAGCGGCAACGTTGGCAACTCTATCAGTAACTTCGTACAACACTGCGAGTAATTCAAGGCTTGAAAAGTTCAGAAAACAACAACAAGCTGCTGCATCTTGCCAACACGGTCGCAGCACCAATGCTAATGCCATAGTTCTGGTACATTTTGAGTCAGAGAGTGCACCGGAGGAAGACGAACCCGTCGAAAGCGATGTTGATATTTCAGACCGCAGAGTCAGTACGAAGCTGCCAATGCTTCTGTTGCCAAGTTTTGGAGCAGGCAAGGAATCAATTTAGTTCAAAGGGTCGATTGTCCGCAAACCCGTTTCAGTTGCGGGGTGCATAGTCTCCAACTTTTCCTGCTAAAGGACCCAAACCACGCCGGTGACAGCCGTACTAGTAACGACGATGCACTGAAATTCTAAGTACCCAAGGTTAAACAGGACAGCAACGACCCAGCAAACGGAGCATTTCACAATTACGACAACTCTTCTACTCGGTACCCCGTCACCAGCGAGTTTGCTTGCTTGCTTGCAAAGTGCACAGAGCTCGCAACTTCACACGGCAGCAGGCATAGTTACTATGATAGTACAGCAGGAGCACACTGACAGTGTGACTGACTCCCTGTAACAGCTGTCACTGAGTGGCACTGTTACACTTGTTGCAATCAGCGTCCGAAAGAGTTCAAGGAGGAGCCAAAGATCCGAGAAAAGTAGCGGGGGCAATCTCTCACACGTCTTGGAAATTCCTCGCAGGCTCCTGTAGCGAGGTGAAGTCCTAAATATGACGTTTGAAACTTTTTTTGCCCATTCTATTACTATTTCAAACTTTTATACCATTCTATTACTACCCCCAAACTTTTATACCATTCTATTACTACCCCCAAACTTTTACACCATTCTATTACTACCCCCAAACTTTTATTCGAGACTGGAGGTCCTATGAACATGCAATGTGAATAGCCTCTATTCGAGCCAACCCCACTTTTCTCTACACTAAAAAGTGTATTGTTTTTGAACTAGATAATAGTTCGGAGCTGGCTTTTTCCGTTTTTCGGATTTCATGCCTGTATGGTCCACTTCAACAGTGCGACGGTCTCCGGACCCACAGGTCCGCGGTTCGATCCCCGCGCGAAGTGTTTTTTTCGGTTTGAAATTTTTGAGAATTTTTCGAGACTGGAGGTCCTATGAACGTGCAATGTTCACCAGAACTTTGCTTCACCCGAACTTCGCCCGAACTTTGCTTCGCCCGAACTTTGCTTCACCAGAACTTTGCTTCACCCGAACTTAGCTTCACCCGAACTTAGCTTCGCCCGAACTTTGTTTCGCCCGATCTTAGCTTTCACCAGAACTTTGCTTCACCCGAACTTTGCTTCCCCCAGAACTTAGCTTCGCCCGGACTTTGTTTCGCCCGAACTTAGCTTGACCCGAACTTTGCTTCGCCCGAACTTTGCTTCACCAGAACTTTGCTTCACCAGAACTTTGCTTCATCCGAACTTTGCTTCCCCCAGAACTTAGCTTCGCCCGCACTTTGTTTCGCCCGAACTTAGCTTGACCCGAACTTTGCTTCGCCCGAACTTTGCTTCACCAGAACTTAGCTTCGCCCGAACTTTGCTTCGCCGAACTTTGCTTCCCCAGAACTTTGTTTCGCCCGAACTTTGCTTCACCAGAACTTTGCTTCATCCGAACTTAGCTTCGCCCAGAACTTTGCTTCGCCCGAACTTTGTTTCGCCCGAACTTTGTTTCGCCCGAACTTAGCTTCACCAGAACTTTGCTTCACCCGAACTTAGCTTCGCCCGAACTTTGCTTCAACCAGAACTTAGCTTCGCCCGAACTTTGCTTCACCCGAACTTAGCTTCGCCGAACTTTTTCGCCCGATCTTAGCTTCACCAGAACGTCCGAACTTTGCTTCACCCAGAACTTAGCTTCGCCCGGACTTTGTTTCGCCCGAACTTAGCTTCACCTTCGCCCGAACTTTGCTTCACCAGAACTTTGCTCACCCGAACTTAGCTTCGCCCGAACTTTGCTTCGCCCGAACTTTGTTTCGCCCGAACTTAGCTTCACCCGAACTTTGCTTCACCAGAACTTAGCATTGCCCGAACTTCGCTTCGCCCGAACTTTGCTGTTCCCCGAACTTTAACTGCTGCCTCCAGTCTCGCCACGCGCCGGCCTTAGCCGAGCGCACTTAATTCCATTCTATTACTACCCCCAAACTTTTATACCATTCTATTACTACCCCCAAACTTTATTCGAGACTGGAGGTCCTATGAACATGCAATGTGAATAGCCTCTATTCGAGCCAACCCCACTTTTAAAAATGTACTGTTTTTGAACTAGATAATAGCGCGGAGCTGGCTTTTTCCGTTTTTCGGATTTCATGCCTGTATGGTCCGCTTCAACAGTGCGACGGTCTTCGGACCCACAGGTCCGCGGTTCGATCCCCGCGCGAAGTGTTTTTTTCGGTTTGAAGTTTTGAGAATTTTTCGAGACTGGAGGTCCTATGAACATGCAATGTTCACCAGAACTTTGCTTCACCCGAACTTCGCCCGAACTTTGCTTCACCAGAACTTTGCTTCACCCGAACTTAGCTTCACCCGAACTTAGCTTCGCCCGAACTTTGTTTCGCCCGATCTTAGCTTCACCAGAACTTTGCTTCACCCGAACTTTGCTTCCCCCAGAACTTAGCTTCGCCCGGACTTTGTTTCGCCCGAACTTAGCTTGACCCGAACTTTGCTTCGCCCGAACTTTGCTTCACCAGAACTTTGCTTCACCCGCGCCCGATCTTAGCTTCACCAGAACTTTGCTTCACCCGAACTTTGCTTCCCCCAGAACTTAGCTTCGCCCGCACTTTGTTTCGCCCGAACTTAGCTTGACCCGAACTTTGCTTCGCCCGAACTTTGCTTCACCAGAACTTAGCTTCGCCCGAACTTTGCTTCGCCCGAACTTTGCTTCCCCCAGAACTTTGTTTCGCCCGAACTTTGCTTCACCAGAACTTTGCTTCATCCGAACTTAGCTTCGCCAGAACTTTGCTTCGCCCGAACTTTGTTTCGCCCGAACTTTGTTTCGCCCGAACTTAGCTTCACCAGAACTTTGCTTCACCCGAACTTAGCTTCGCCCGAACTTTGCTTCACCCGAACTAAGCTTCGCCGAACTTTGTTTCGCCCGATCTTAGCTTCACCAGAACGTCCGAACTTTGCTTCACCCAGAACTTAGCTTCGCCCGGACTTTGTTTCGCCCGAACTTAGCTTCACCTTCGCCCGAACTTTGCTTCACCAGAACTTTGCTCACCCGAACTTAGCTTCGCCCGAACTTTGCTTCGCCCGAACTTTGTTTCGCCCGAACTTAGCTTCACCCGAACTTTGCTTCACCAGAACTTAGCATTGCCCGAACTTAGCTTCGCCCGAACTTTGCTGTTCCCCGAACTTTAACTGCTGCCTCCAGTCTCGCCACGCGCCGGCCTTAGCCGAGCGCACGTACTACCATTCTATTACTATTGCAACTCTGGAGACTGAATTCACCCATTGCTGGCAGCCCTCGGTACAAAGACAAGTACATGCTTGTCACAAAAGCCTTGTGCGAGTCTGCCTCTATTCGACTTGGTAGTGAAGTTGCCTCATGATGTAAATGTGTCACATTGTGTGGACCATTACGCGGTATCCAAACATGAAGGAGAACGGCTTGTAGTATGGTCAAAACTTGAACCCATTACGGTCCCAAAGCTGAACCCCATTCCCAAACTTTAAACCCATTTTGGTGTCACCCAGCGAGTCGGTCACTGAATTACGTTAGTACAGTGTTAGGACCAGTCACCAAGTCCAGGGTGCCCGACACTTCTACTTTTTTTCCACTTTCCATCCCCAGCCCCGAGAGCCGCGGGCTTTCCAGGGCTGGGTCCCATTGACAGCCTGGGAACCATTCCCGCAGCATGTACTACGTGTTGCCCGTAAACGAAACGTAGCCAAGCTCTGCGAGTTGATGTTGCCGACTCAGTTGACATCCTGGCATTCCTGATGACACCTGTTCTGCGAGAACTCTCAAAGGGAAATACCAAAGCCGGAAACCCACATGAAAGGGTTTGTGCTGACTCGCAGGGTTGTGCAGCAGAGCGCGACTGCGGTGGGCCAAATAAACTGACCGATGATTTCTAGCGTTATTTGTGGATTTCACAGCGGCCGGCGACCAGTCTGAGTCGTCAGAGTGGCTGAACGGTCGACCAAATCTTCGGTGGAACCCTGGGCCGGGCACAGTCGTGGTGGCTTTTGTTCGGCGATTCGGCGATATGGCGTAGACTCCAGAATCCAGCACCGTGCTGCGTGCACGCGTACTGACTCGTATCTGAGCCTGATTAGCGTCAAAGGGCGGAACTACAGGATTGGAGTGGGATTCCCACGGAAGCTCCCTCCACAGGGTGGAGTCGGGGCAAAACAGAATGTCGGGGTCGTCGACTCCGCAAACGAGAGACCGAAATCCACTTAGACTCCGTGTTGGCAGTTTGAGATGTCGTCTTCGCTTAGAAACTTGCGGCAAAGCAAAGAGGGGCCTCTTTGTTTCGTGCGGTGGGATAACGCTTCAACGTTTTCGGTACTGACGCCAAGTGCTGGGATACCAACCAAATGGTACAAAAGTTTGGGGATAGTAATAGAAGGGTATAAAAGTTTGGGGATAGTAATAGAATGGTATAAAAGTTTGGCGATAGTAATAGAATGGTATAAAAGTTTGCGATAGTAATAGAATGGTATAAAAGTTTGGGGACAGTAATAGAATGGTATAAAAGTTTGCGATAGTAATAGAATGGTATAAAAGTTTGGGGATAGTAATAGAAAGTACTTCGCCTCTCCTGTAGCACAGGCCCAGCCAAGGCACAAGGGAAAGTTGAAAGTGACTGACTTGCGACAATACCAGTCCAGCAGGGCAGCACGGGCCGCAGGCCCGCGGCAGGGAGCTCAAGCTCAGTCACCATCCGCCAGCTCCTGACTATTATCAGACGGCTGCCACGTTTTCTTTGCAGCTTTCTGGCAGCATTCAAATCTGTTTGGCTGCGGCGGTACTTGCCGCTCTCTCCCACTCCTCCTCTGGGGTCATTCAAGAGGCTCGGAGAGCGCCGGTCGCTGGTTGAGAGGCCCTCTCAGAGGGTTTCAGGACAGAAATGGTAAGCGCTTTGCAAGTAGAATGGGTCTGTCACTCTCGCCAACCTGAATTATGCATGATTCTGTGTGCATAATGCCTACTACTACTTTAGTAGCAGTAGCGGTTTAGTAAACCGTTTACCAATGGTACCCCAGGGTGCGCAACCAGGATGCCGAGCCCAGGGTGTAGCAACTAACCCGTATTCTGGCCCAAAACCCTGTCAAAATCGTCAGAAAACGTGTTTCAGATGCATTTTCTGGCCGAAAAAGTTAGTTCCACGCGGTTTTCCGTGATACCAAAATTTTGCATAATTAGCCACAAAGGTAGCCACAAGGTTTGTGGCTACTTTGTGGCTAAATGGGGCCACAATGTGGCAACCTTGTGGCTGACAGCTATGCCTCGTGTTCTCGCGCGAGAGGCCCAGGGCGTGCGCGGTCACATGAGCGACCCAACCTTGGTAGCGGATAGTCCGGATGTTGACTTCGCTGACGCAGCCGGAAGTTCCGACCGGCGCGTCACACCAGCTGGCGTCCGAGACGAAGACCATGAACGGCTCCTCGCACGTGAAGGGGCTGCTGCACTTCGTGAACCGGATGCACGTCTCCTCTTCCCAGTTGGCCACGGCCCACGAGATCCGGTCGTCGTCGTCCTGGAGGTAGTACGCCGCCGGGTTCGAGTCAGCTGGTGTTGGCAGGTACGGCGGTTGCGGCGGCCCGTCGGAAAGGGTGAACAGAGGCGGGCGCGGGTGTGTCAGTATCGCGTCAGGTGCAGACCCAGCGTCCATCAAGCACTGGATGGAGCGCTCTTCGAACTCCGGGATGAACGCAAGGCCGATGCAAAGGTAAGCTAGCATCATCGGAGCGGACCCTCTGGTGATGAGCTGTACCGCGATTCGTAGAGTGTTGATGTCCCACGGTCGACGGGTAAGCTTCTGGCGGTGGGCCGGCGAGGAATATGCGGCGTCTGCCTTCGCTTCAGGCGGTGCACGGACAGGGCACAGGTTCACCAAACGTTGCAGTCGACTTGTTTTCGCCACCTTCCCTCCCAACCAAACTCCCATACCAATAAACAATAAAGTACTTCTGCGAGGAAAAAAAAAAAGCTTGCCCGGCTCTTTCCAAAAACAATACACTTTTTTCATGAAGAAAAGCCGGGTTGGCTCGAATAGTGGCTATTCGCATTGCATGTTCATAGGACCTCCAGTCTCGAAAAAAGGCACCTGTGGGATTTGAACCCACGACCTCACGCTTACTGGGCGTGCGCTCTAACCAACTGAGCTAAGGCGCCACGATACAAAAGCTGAGGCTCCGTTAGTTCGTTGCTTCAGTACCAAGCTTGGTCCCGAATTAAAAAAAAAAAAATAAAAAAAAAAGACACAAATCATCGTTGAGAAGATGCCGCCGTCCCCGGGGGGGGATCGGCCCCCCCGGACGCCACCGGGTGGTCAGGGGCAGGCGGCCCCTGCCGCCGGTAGGAGTGCGGACGCCGCCGCGTCCGCTGGCCCGGTTCCACTGCCCCGCTCGTTTGCGGAGGCGCTCAGGCGGAGCTCTCCCGCTGCCGCCGCTGTCGACGCCGCCGCCGCTGACGACGCCGCCGCCGCCGCCGCCGCCGCCGCCGCCGCCGCCGCCGCCGCCGCCGCCGCCGCCGATGACGCCGCAGCCGTCCCCCGGGCCCGGGTGCACCCGGCGCAATCCGCGCGGGAAGGTGAAGTCTGCAGAGACTTCAACTTCCGACGCGCGGGCTGCCGTCGGGTGCAGTGCCGATTCGTGCACCGGCTTCTCCCGGTCTGCCCGGCCTTCCAGCGGGGCAGATGCAGGGACGTCAGGTGCCCGAATCGGCACCCGCGCCCGGGGCAGGTACGCTTTCCTGTCCCCCCCCATTACCCCAATCTCTCTTTCCACCCCAAACAAACACAACAGACAGCACGGACGACGACCGCGCCAGCTCGGCGCAGCCAAGGCGTTCAGGCCGCCGGGCCGTTCGCAGACGACGACCTGCCGGAGGGCCCGCTGCTCCCGCAGGTGCTGGCCGCCCGGCGGGAGGTCCGCCGGGCGCAAGAACGCGCGGAGGAGCTGGAAGCCCAGCTCCTCCGCGAGTTCAACAGCTGGGCCCCTACCCCGGTGGAGGCTCTTTGCCTCGTGTGCGGTAGGCTCAGCACCACCGCCGGGGAGGAAGCCCAGCACCGGGCCCGGCATCGCAAGGATGCCGTGACCCAGGGCCGCGACTCGCTCGTCGTGGCCCATGTGGCGGTGGGAGACGGGGGCCTCCGCCACATGCGCGAGCTCTGCCTGCGGTGGCAGGCGGAGAGGCCCCAGGCCCAGCCGGCTCAGGGTGGCCCCCAACAGGGCTTCCCGTTCGCGGCACCGGGCCCTTTCGGGGCCCCGCTCCAGCCCGTCCTGCAGGCGGGCCCCGCCGCCCCTCACCCTGCTACGAGGGGGGCGGAGCAGGGAGAGGGGGCCGGTTTCGAGCGCGAGGCATCCATGGCCCCCGCTTGCGACCGTGTCCTGTTCGTCAGCGCGTCGAACAGGACGGCGTCGTCCCCTGCTTCCCCTCGGGACGTGAGCCTGCCTCCGCCTGCGTCCCGGCCCAGGGCACTGTCGCTGCCCGGGGACGTGGGGGGTGAGGCGGTCCCTGCCGGGCTAGGCGGGGCTGACCAGGTGGTCCCCGCCGCCGCGTGTGGCGAGGGCGACCCGGTGGGTCTCGCCGCGCCCCACAGGGAGGCCGCCCCGGTCGCAGCCGGCGCAGCTCGCGACGTGGCAGACCAGGCTGGTTCCCCCGACGCTATCGGGGTGGCCGACCAGGTCGAACCCGCCGGAGCGCCGGCGGGGCGGGCTGGCGTCGGGGCAGCCGACGCCCAGACCGCGGAGCGTAAGCTCCGGCGGGAGCGTCGTCGGTTCCGTCACGCCGCGGACCCGACTGCGCCCGGCGGGTCCTCGACGGCTGAGCCCTTCCCGGACTCCGACGAGTCGGACTCTGATGTCGATTCGGAGTCGGGCACGTCGGGCGACGGGGGGGGCCACGGCGGAGGCGACGAACGCCGCGACGGGGGCGGCTCCGGCAACGGGGGGCCCGGGGGCGGCTCGTCGCAGGCGGGCCAGCCGGCGAGCGACGCGCCGGACGCGAGCGCCGAACCCGGTCAACCGGAGGCACCCTCGGAGGCCGGCCTCGGGAACGGGTCGGCCGCGAACGACAGGTCCGGCCTGGCCGCGGCCCCAGCGGAAGCCAGCCCCGGAGAGGGGGGCTCCGGAGCCGGCTTGCCGCCGGTCGCGGGGGCCGGGCCTGCCCGGAACGGCCCGTCCCCGGGGGTCGAGCCCGGCACTTCGGGGGCTGGCTTGGTCCCCGGCGACAAACGCCCGGCGTCGCGCTCGCCGGTCGACACGCCGGCGGCCAGGCGCCGCAAGCAGCCCCACAGCGCCGAAGACCCCCTCGCCGGATGGGAGACGCCCCCTTCCGGCCTAACGTGGGGCACACCGTCGGAAGCGTCGTTCCCGACAGGGGGCAGTGCTTGGGAGGGGGCGCACCTCCCGTGCCCCAGTCCCCCCGCGCCGGGGCCGGGAGGGCCGTCAGAGACGGCGGCCGGGCCGGGCGGCAACGCTCACACCCCGGCGGGGGCAGCCTGCTCGCCGGACCCGCGCCCACCCGTCAGCCAAGCTTGTCAGAGCTTGCTGAATGCTGTGTGTGGAACACCGGGGACCCCTGCTAAGCGCCCCGCGTCCCGGTCGCCAGTTGGGACTCCGGCCTCCGTAGTCAGGCGGAAGTCGTTCGCGGGTATGGGGCGAGGCCGGGGCGCCGGTATAGCGGCGGCGGCCCGGGCCTTGGCCGCTCGGCTGGCGACTGGGCGGCGCAGCCCTTCGGCCCCTGCTTCGGCCGGCCAAGGGAGAGGCACGGCGGCGAGGCGAAGTCCCCCGGCTTCGTCCTCCGCGTCCTTGACGCCTGTCCTCTTCCCGGACAGCGTCCGGGCCGCCCATGCCCCAGCGCCCCCGCACGCGCACGTCTCCCTGGGAAGGGGGGGGGACGACCCCTGCGTTGACGGGGACGTCGAGCGCAACCCGGGGCCGCTGCGGGGCCCCTCGGGGGGCTGCAGCTCCGCGGCCGTCCGCGTCCTCTCGCGAGGGCGGGGCGGGCACGATCTCTGCGTGGATGGAGACATCCACCCCAACCCGGGGCCGGCAGCCAGCGACGCACAGGACCCGGCCCCCACGGGCGCTGAACCGGCACCGGCCAGCACGGGGCCGCCATCGGCCAGTCTGCAGAACGCAGCGGGGTCGCAGAGGGCACCGGCGCCCGTGTGCATCTGCCGCACGACCGGGGAACGGAGGGGTAGACACCGGATGTGGTGCCCCTGCTCCAAGGCCTACCGGGAAGCCGTGGCTGGCGGGAGGGAGCCGGCGGCGATCCCGCCTCGGACTCCCGCGGAGCCATCAGGGGGCGCTCCCGGGGCCGCGGGCCTAGACGGCCATCGGGGGGGAGCAATCCCCTTCACGTTCGAAGAGGTTGCGACTGCCGGCATTCGCACTCTGGAGCGGGTACCGGCAGCCGCAAAGCCGCAGGTCTCCGCTCTCTTCGAGACCGTCCTCAGGGCAGCCACCGATGACGCCGGGTGGTTGCGGGCGTACGCCTTCGCCCCCCTCGTCCTCGCGACCACCCACCGGGGGGGGCGGAAGGCGGTGACGGAGGCCCTCCGCCGCCGCGTCCGCCTTTGGAGGGCCGGGCAGCTGGACACCCTGTGGGCTGAGGCCCGGGCCGTCTCAGCCGGGAAGGCCGAACGCCGCGCGCGCCGGCGAACCTACCCGGTTGCAGACGACGTCGACAACAGGCTCGAGCTGCAAACGGACGTCGAGTCCGTGGACGACCTGGACGGGGCCACCGTGCGGCAGGTCCTCCGGCGGGCCCGCGACCGATGTTACTCGCGGGCCGTCTCTGCGCTTTCCGCGGCGCAGACTGCTCCGGCGGACGACGCCACGCTGGCGGCCCTGATGGAACTGCACCCCCCTGCCCCCGAGCTGCCTGACGACCGCAGCCTGCGGCCCGTGGCCGTTGCGAAGCCCTCCCCGGGCGTCATCCGCCGGGTGCTGAAGAAGATGCCGAAAGGCACCGCCGCCGGCCCGTCCGGCCTGTCTGCGCAGCACCTCCTCGACCTGTGGGACGTCTCCGGGTCGTTCAAAGAGGCAGTGGCAGACGCGGTCTGGGCCCTCTCTTCCGGTAGGGTGGCTGCAGCCGCCCGGCCGTACCTGTTCGGGGCGAGGCTCGTCCCGTTGGTTAAGAAGTCCGGCGGCATCAGGCCCATTGCATGTGGGGAGATCCTGCGCCGGGTGGCCGGCAAGGTCCTCGCATCCGACCGGGCAATCAAGGACCTGGGGGCGAACGTCCTCCTGCGGAGTGGGCAAGTCGGTGTCAGTGTCAAGGCGGGGGCTGACGCAGGCGTGCACGCCATCCGCAGGGTTGCGGCCCTGTACCGCGACAGAGACGTGACCGACAGGGGTATACTGCAGATCGACTTCGCCAACGCTTTCAATATGCTGCGGCGGGAAGCGATCATCCGCAGTGTCAACCGACACGCCCCCCAACTGTTGGGGTACGCGTTGGCAGCGTACGAGAAACACTCCGCGCTAGTGGTGGGCGACCGGGAGATCTCCTCCGAGTGCGGAGTCCAACAAGGGGACCCCTTGGGGCCGCTGCTTTTCAGCCTCGCCTTGCACGATGTCGTTGTTCCGCCGAGCCCCGAAGAACAGCCGCCCGTCCCCGCGGCCCTGGCTTCGTCGCAGGTGCCCGCCGATTCTGCCTCCGCGACGCCCGTACGGGACTCCGGTCAGCCGGAGCCTGCTGGCGCCATCGGGGGGCAGCCCACCCCGCCAGTGCCGGCGCAGGCCCCAGGCTCGGGGGACCCAGCAGCGTCGCCGCCACCTGCAGGATCCTCGGCAGCCCGGGGCGCCCCTGAGGGGGCGCTGAGCCAGGCGGAGCTTGACCTCCTGACGTTCTTCCTCGATGACGGGGCGGCCGGGGGGGAGCTCGACTCCCTCGGTCGCTGGCTGCGGGACTTCGAAGACAGGGCGACAGCGGTCGGGCTCCGCCTGAACCGGGGGAAGTGCAGGCTGTCCGTCGCCCCCGGCGCCACAATCCCCGAGGCCCTGCAAGGCATCGAGACTTGTCCGCTAGACGAGATTCAGCACCTTGGCGTCCCCTGCGGTTCCCCCGAGAAGATGCGTGTCTTCGTCGAAGAAGCGGCCAAAGGCGCCGAGAGGAAGATGCGGATGATAGCCTCCCTCCCTGATGCGCATGTGGCTTTGACACTGCTGAAGTTCTGCGCCGGCTTCGTCAGCGTCGTCCACCTCATGCGCGCAGTGGGGGCCGTCTTTGACTTCGCTGGCATCGATCAGGCCACGCAGTCTTGCCTGGCGACGATCACGGGCATAGAGACGGACGCATCCGCCTGGGCCCTGGCTTCCCTTCCCGTCAGGCTGGGCGGCTTGGGCCTGCACTCCTGCGCAGATACAGCGGCGATCGCGCACATCGCGGCCACCTTTGACGGCGAGGCTTGCCTGTCGTCCCTGGTGACCCCCTACGTCCTGCCGCACGCGATGCTTCTCAACGAGGACGACACCTTTCTAGCGTCCCTCGAAGACCCGCGCCTTGCACCCTTTGATTCCGTCCTGGAGAAGATTCAGGACGTTCTGCAGGCACGGGATAACTACGGGGGGCGTGGACAGAAAGTGTGGTCCACGACGGTTCACGGCGAGCGGCGCAAGGCCCTCCTTGACTCGATGACAGAGGAGCTTGGCCGGTCGGGCCAGCTCCAAGGGCCGGCACTGGCCCTGAAGCAGGTCCAAATCCGGGCGCGGATCCAAAGCTGCTCCGGCCAGCATGCGTCCGCGTGGCTTTACGGCAACGCGGAGGCGGACCCCAGGCTGTGGCTATCCCCCGCGGAGCTCGCGGTGGCCATCCGGCTTCGGCTCGGGCTGCCCATCGCCCCCATGCCGAGCATCTGTCGTCTCTGCGGGACAGGCTCGGCAGACGTTGACGGAGTGCACGCGCGTAGTTGCTTCTCCGGCGGCCGCCGGACGAGAATGCACAATGCACTCCGCGACGTCATCGCTGACTTCGCCCGCCGCGGGCTGCTGGCCCCGGCGGTCGAGCGCCCCGTGTTTTCGAACACGGAGCGAAAGCGCCCGGACATCAGCTATGTCCGGGACGGCACCACCGTTGTGTTAGATGTCGCCGTCACCTTCCCCCTGCAGCCATCGAATCCCCAGTACGCTAAGAGGGCAGCGGAGAAGCCAGGGGGGGCGGCGACAGCCTACGCAACAGCTGTCAAAGAAGGCAAGTACCGCGGCATTATCGACAACGAGCCAAACCCTCGGGAATGGCTCGCTGTCCCGCTAGTCGTGGACACCTTCGGAGCGTGGTGTCCTGGAGCACTCACGGAGTTGCGGCAAATAGCCCGCAAAAGCGCCCTCCGTGAAGACCGGACCGCTTCGGCCGCCTGCCAGGACTTCTTCCACCAATTGAGCTTTCAGGTAGCCCAAGGGGTGGCAAGAATAGTCATTGCATCTGGTGGGGCGCGACCGGACGAAGCGGTCCACCCTGTTGCAGGGGGTAGTGTCACTGCATCGCGGGTTTTTTTACCTGGTCGGACCTGCTCGCTAGCAGGCCAGCCCAGGTCGCAGTGAGACTGGCGTTCACTGTGTGCTGAAGAAGCATTTTTTTGGGCTCCCGCTCCGGAAGCAACCGGATACCGGCAGCCCCGCTGTACCAACATGGCTTGTACAGTGTCCCGCGCTCCAAAAAAAAAAAATTTTTTTTTTAACATGTCGACGCCCGTAGGCAACGGCTTCACTGGGCCGGATTTAACGTCGGGTTAGAAACTGAACTGATACTGAAAGAAAAATGGAAACGGGGAGGAATTCGATTGTCGGGGCTTCCTGCAAACTGATCCCCCCATGTAGGCCTTACTAGTGACGGCCGGGTAGGTCAGGTGGAGCGCCCGTGACTGACAGATGCAGCTAGACAGTGTAGGCTTAGACCTATTCTGTAGCCTGTTACGCTAATGCCTTGACAACTTGCTGTTCGAGCCCTTATCACTGGGACTTGTGCACTGACTAGCGAGACTGAGCGAATGTACACATGGTACACGGCTGAATGTGTACATGCTTCGATGCATACGTGCATGCGCGTTGCACATAAGTACGAGAATATGGCAGTAACGGCAGGGCCGTTGTCGAAAGTCACAGTGCAGACCTGAGCCACCGTTCACACCCCCGATCCGACTAGCCGACGAAAGAAGGCTAAGTTGCCGGAACAAACGTGTACGCATACAATGACAACCTTGTTATGACGAGGACGGTTGGCCACAGGCTGACCTTGCTTCAGGTAAGGCCGGCGACCTGAGCATTAACTCAGGTGTTGACTGCACTAGAGAAGCTTACAGGTAACGATGTAATTCACAAAGCAATAGGCGGCATCCGGCGCGCTCTACACGACGTCACAGCGGCGACTCTTTCAAACGAACGGTTGCGCCGACTTGCGGGGACACGGTCATTTGCAGCCAAGCCCTAAGACTCAGCGAACGCCTTCGAAGATGTTGACAATCTCCGCGGCTGAAACAGATTAGTGTCCAACGCGAGCGGCATCGCAATCCGTTGGTGGGATGATGTCGCTTCAGCCTGAACCCCTGGCATTGCGGACGTTAGTGCAAGGTGTTCACCAGGTTCAATTCAGGGTTGGAGACCGTTCACTTTTTCTATTCGGTTGGAAGGGAGGACAGAGTTGTTGATTGAGTTTGAACAGGTGCCAGAGGTGGTGATGCAAGTCATCGCATGCTGCAGGCGCGCGGTCTTCGGACAACCGCACAGCAGGCTGCAGGTGTAGCAGGCTTCTCGTGCAGTTGTAAACGGACGAGCCCGCTCAGGCCCACTCACCCGGACTACTGCTGGTAGTTGAAACCGCAGCCTGCATGTCCAGGGCGTCCTCGAACCGGAGCGTGCCAGTGCAAGAGTCCAGGTCCGGTGTCGGAGAACGATCCGATTCGTGCTGAGGCCCGGCGAGTTGACTGCCATTCGAACTGATATCCGGCCCAGGTACCAGTTGACTCGAAAGCAACGGAACCACAGGCGAACTCAACTGCGATAGAACGGTCTGAGAGCTCCAGGCCGAGAGCATGTCGCTCGAGACAGCAGGAGCTGCAGCATTGCTCCACAGCAGATCATCGTCGTTGAGCAGGATCCGGTACCGCGGTATCGCTCCGACTTCCTGCAGGTACCGAAGAGCGATCTCCGGATGCTGGAACAGCAGGAGCCAAAGTTTGTCCTTTGTTCCTACGTGCTTCAAGCCCTCCGTGCGACCACTCTTGTCTGCCATGACCGCCCACATGCTGTCCCGAAGCCGCTGGGTCACAAGGTCGGTGCAGCATACGAACAAGTGCTCCAGCGGACTACGGGAGCGGCGACCACAGACTGGGCAAGGAAGAAAAAGCTGACGTCGGTCACAACGATGCATCGTGTGGCACAAAATCTGTGTGTGGCGTCCAGTACATCCCAGCCCATTGTGGTATAGACGGGAATGAGTACGCAGACTCCATCGCAAAGTATACAACCAGGGACTCCTCCTCGGCAGCCACGCAGCCTGATCCGGAAACCCCTCTAGATTTTCAATCCTCCCGGGCACGCATTATAGAGTTTGTAAAGCACAACTACACAACCAATAGAGACCACAACTTCTTTTTCATAGCCACAGCCGGATCACTCCCGAAGAAACTGCCGGCATCCCTGTCACGACGAGCAGAAGTAGACATCCTGCAACTGCGAACCGGCCACTCGCCACTCAGCAAACCGTACCTCTGTTCCGACGAACGCAAGAAGAAACTCATGTTAAAGTCAGAGTGCTGGCACTGTGGAAAATCAATCAAAGATAGTTACCCGTACCACGTCCTCAGAGCTTGCCCTGCTACAGCCTCTGCACGTGAAAAGCACATCATCAACCCCATCCCCACAAGATTGAGTGATATATTCCTGCCAGGAAACTGTGCAGGCATGATTGCATATCTACAAGAAATTGGAGACATAAAACCCTACCCGGTAATAGGATAATGAGCACACACAATACAACCAGGGAAAAAAAATAAAGTGCCCAACCCAAGAACGTCACACTTGCCCCCACCTGTGCAGACCCTCACCTGACCATCAGTGATGGCATAATGAACAAACCCCCACCTAAGAACTAGAACAGAAGTCAAGCCCGTACTTGTGAAGCCCCAGCCAACTTAGACTAGATGTGCAGAAAACAACCCCGCCCGCACTCCTCTCCCTCCCACAGTACACCAGTACTGCTAGAAGGAATTACCCTTCAGTTAGGCCAGTCTCCGGTTTTCTCGTTCATTCGTCTAGATTGGTTTCCCACCTGGTCGCCGGCTTTCCAGCTGAGGCTCCGTTAGTTCGTTGCTTCAGTACCAAGCTTGGTCCCGAATTAAAAAAAAAAAATTTTTTTTTTTTTTTTTGTTGACACCCGACACGGCGGGAAACGGCTTTACTGGGCCGTGTTACTGTCAAGTAACATGCCACGCAGGTTAGACACTGTGTGCTGCACAAGGCACAGGCTAGTTTGTTGGGGGCTAGGTTGCTTGCTAGGCTAGGGTGGGGTGATTTCCTTGTCTCTTGTTTCATTGCGTAACTTTTTAACGCTTACCCAGGGTTACAGTGGGTCGCTTCGTGCTGTACCCGAACTCTCTGGGTTTGTCTTGTATGTTTTTTGTTTGATGTAGGTGCAACAGTTGGTGGTGCCTTGGTAGCCAGTGCACAGTTTATGGAACACTTTTATGGAACACTTTTGCTGTTGTCGGTGCATTTGTAGTTTGTGCTTCAGTTTATATTCTTGCTGCCTTTGGAGGCGCAGCGGTTTGCGGTGCTTGGTAGCAAATACAACAGTCGTTTTTAGCAGAGCTGAGTTCGACGGCGTTTGTTTGTGCACACGCTGGCTTTGGCCGAGGCGACAATGTGGAAGCTCAAGGACACGCACACGACAGCTGCAAGTTCATCGGCGTTGTCTGGCAGCACTTCTTGAAGGCCGTGGGTTGTAGGTGATGTTACGTTGACGTCTTGAAGCAGCACGTTGCGTGGTGTCGTTGGGTTCGATAACAGTGGAGTTGAACGATGCGGCGTCGTCAGGCCCAGTCGTTAGAGTCGTCACTGCTGATGGCGTCTGTGTAGCAGATCCCACCAGCCGCCACCGACTCCAAGTCGGGCGTGGGAGACCTGCTGGTGCGGAGAGGCGGGCCGTCGTCGTGCAAATTGCGGTATGGCTCGCTGGCTTCCGAGTCCACTGGTTCACGGCTGAGGCTTACCGGCTGACTGCTAGCCGGAGTGCTCTGTGGGGCACTAATCTGCGAGGTGACAGTCTGTGAGCTCCACACAGACCTTCCGTCACAGATTGAGCCGGAAGGGGTCAGCGCCTCCCCACAATCTGGTCTCACGTTAACGAACCGAGGGATTAAACCCGCATCCTGCAAGTACTCGAGGGCGAGCTCGGGAAACTTGAAAAGGACGTGCCACAGCTTGTCGGCATTGGTAGCTCCGGGCGGCAGGCGTGACGCGGCCTCGGGCCCCTTGCCGACCAGAGCCTTCGACCACATGCTCCTGCGGTGTGGCTGGCTAGCCGCATCGTCGCATTCAACGAGCAGGTGTTCGAGCACGTTCGGGCGGTGCTTGCCGCAAAGTGCACAGCTGCGATAGGCACGCCGCCTTTCCTGCTTGTCGAGATCGGCGTAGTCCGGGGCGTACATGGTCATCACTAGCGGGTGGTGACCAGTCCTGAACTGCCGGATCACCCGCTCAGCGCGCGTCGTGAGGTGAGCTGGGCGCTTGATGTTCCGCCCATCCACGATCCGGGCGTAGGGCAGTGTGATGCGGTGTTTGGTCGCCCTTTCAAACGCCGCTCGCGCCATGGCCTCGGTGGACACGGCGGACAGGTACGCCTTGTAGCGCGCCACCGCATCCTCCGCCGCGATCGGACACTCCCTTGTGGGGTTACCCCGGCACCGCGACAGCTCTCTGTGGTGTTGGAGAGTGGCGTGCCTCGCCAGTCCGTCGGTCACCTCGTTTCCGCGCAGGCCACAGTGTCCGTACACAAACTGGAGCGTTGCTGTGTATCCTAACCGTGTGAGGGTACGGAGCATGGTCCAGATGTGTACCATGAGGGGTTGCTTCTGCGTCTGTGGGCCGCTCGCCAAACGTTGCAATAGCGACTGCGAGTCTGACAGCAGTAAGACCGTTCGGGGCGCGGTGGTGGGCGTGAGGAGCCTAAGGAGGGCCCTGAGGGCCGCGGCCAATGCGAGCGTCTCCGCCTTGAGGCTGGAGGGAAAGCGTCCTGCGGCGTGTGAGAGGGTGGTCGAACGGACGGCGTCTCGCTGGCGGATCTCGAAGCCATGGTCGTTTGCAAGGGAGATCGTGGGCGCGCACTCAATCAAGGCTGCAGCTCCGCCCCAGGTCCAGGTGTCTACGCATTTCATGGACCATGGCCATATGTTGCGTTCTGCTTGAGAACCGGGCTGTGGAGGCGGCGGCTGTACCCTGCGTACGGATCCATCGGTCCACACCGTACAGTCCGGGGCTGGGAGCTTACGCAGTTGGCTCTCGACAGAACGTTTCTTCTCGGAAGGTGCTGCTGCCTTTTTTCCGCCGGGCAGGGAGGGGTTGATGTCTACCGCCGGACGTGGGTGCCAAGGGGCGAAGGGGTTGTGCACCCAGAGTTCCCTCGGCAGGTTGCGGGTGCCGGCTTTCAGCGTCAGCTCTGTGTATCGTCGACTCAGTGTGGACGGCAGTCTGAAGACGTCCGGCCAGAGGTGCTTGCGGGGCAACATTCTCTCCCAGAGGCTGCCGAGTCTGACGTCCACGTACACCTCCAGCGGCGGAATACCTGACTCCCGGGTCGCCACAAAGTCAGAAACGCCTTTGCGGCATCCCAGGATGTGCGCAAGCGAGCTCGTGTGGAGTCGCTCAAAGGATCTGAGGTAGGCGCGCGACGATTTGAGCAAGTAGGGCCCGTAGACCGACAAACAGTACGTCACAGAGGGGATCACGTAGGTTAGGTACAGGCTGCGCAGCGTAGCGGTGCTGCACCCCCACGCTTTCCCCGACAGGTGGCGCAGGAGGTTCCCTCTCTGTGCCATGCGCTTTATGGCCCTCTCAGCGTGTGCGTGAAAAGACAGCTCGTCATCGATGATGAGGCCGAGTAACTTCGTCTGTTTCACCCAGCGGACAGGCTCCGTGAGATCAAGGACGACCCACTGGTTGCGCACTTCCCCATGTATGGCATGTATGTCATCGTTGGAGAAACCAGAGTGGCCGTTAACCGCTTCCACCCGCTTGCCCTCATGTACTCTGTATTGCGCTTCATTTGCCACAAAAGTATGGCTGTAGCGTCTTATCCAGGCTGGGAGTTGGGATCCAGGAATGCGAATGGACGACCTAGCATTGCGGAAACGCAACCGTGGGGGTACCGTACTCTTGCCCGGTGGACAGATGAGCACGGCCTCTGTCTTGTGATGCGCCAGTTTCATCCGGGCGCCAGCAACCCATTTCTCGACTGCGTCCACCACCATCTGTGCCTTCACTTCGAGTTCGGCAACCGTCAAGGCCGAGACGACAACCCCCACGTCATCTGCAAACAGTGACGGGGTCAGGTAGTTTGGTCCGGCCTTTGTGTTTCCAAGCGCACTGCTGATTTCCTCAAGCTTTACGCCCAGCCCGTCGATGCAAAACAGGAAGAGGATGGGGCCGAGGACTGTGCCCTGGGGAACGCCGCGGCTCAACGAGACTTTCTTCCCTACTTTCCCGTCGACCTTGTACGCAGCCGTCCGTCCTCGCAGGAAGGCACGAATCCAACGGGTGAAGCGAGGGGGCACGCCACGTTTCTCCATGACTGCTAGCAGGTAGTCATGGTCGACCGTGTCAAATGCATTTGCTAAGTCAAATGACAATAGACACGAGTAGTACCCGTTGCTGCGTGCCAGGTCCATTGCGGTTACCATGCTTAGGACCTGTTCTTCAGTGCCCCTACCTTTACGAAAGCCACCCTGCGAGTCGCAGAAAGGGCGTACATGGGGGAACTTGGGGCTCTCAGTGATAAAGGACAGGCGGTTCTTAATCATGACCTCCATCAGTTTGGAAATCACGCTCGTCAGGGAAATCGGCCTGTAACCCTCAGGGCGGCTATGGTCCTTGTCAGGCTTTGGGACAGGAATGACGTGGGCATCTCTCCAGCTCTGGGGTACCGCTGCCGTAGTCCACGAGATGTTGTACATCTCTAGGAGCAGTCCCTTCGTGGCGTCGCCAATATGGGACAGCAAGGACGAGCAGATGCCGTCAGGGTCAAGTGACGTGGTGTCACGGAGTTCTGCGATCGCTCTGTCCAGCTCACCTTCTGTGAAGGGGATTACCGCTTCCTCGAAGTCTCCGCTCGGATGTATGTAAGCAGGCCTTACAGCCCTTGGGCCTTCCCGGCGGCATAACGTTGCGAGGTGGTCACCGAAGATGTCTGCCTTTTCCGCGGCGTCCACCACGTAAACGTTGCCAACCCGGATCGGCGGGACGGAGTATCGTTGCGAACGCCCGTCAATCCTGCGTATCTGGCGGTACAGGAGGCCCAGGTCGGTAAACGCGTTGATGTTCGCAACTATACCGCCCCAGTAGCCAGCCTTTGCCTTCGTCGCCTCTGTTGAGAAGGTGGTTTTCGCCTTCTCGTAGGCGTTTGCCTTCTCCCTATCCAGGGGGTCGGCCGAGGCCGCCGCATGCAAAGCTGCCTTTTCCGTCTCCAGACGGCTCAGTTCAGGGGTCCACCAGGCTCTGTGCACGCGCTCCGACGAGGACGTAGGGACAAACTTTCGCAGGCCATCTTGCAGGAGTGACGTGACCTTCCCCATGATGTCATGTCGCCCATATCGACCCGCAAGAAGCTTCTCGCTTTGCTCGTCCAGATACGCCTTCATTTTTCCCCAGTCGGCTTTTTTCCAGGAGTAGCCTTTCTGGAGTTTGGCCCTAGCTTGCCGGTAGCCTCTTGGCAGCTCAAAGTAAACCGGCCTGTGGTCGGAGCCCCAGGGCTCTAGGACTTTCCAGCACGTCACAAAGTCAGGGGTCTCAGACGCTACGACGATATCGGGGGAGGAGGGCCTTGCATGCTTCCTGTGGCACATAGTCGGCGAGGCAGGGTCATTCCATGTTCTGGCCGAGTTACGAAGTAGCCAGTCGCGTAGGACTACTCCCCCAGGGTTGCCAACCCCCTGCGACCAGTCAGCGTGGTGGACATTTAGGTCGCCGGCAATTACCACCCCATCATCCATCGGGAAGGGCCGCATGTTTAACTTCCCCGACTCAGAGGCAGTTGGCTGGGGGGGCCTGTATACGTTGTAGACTCGGATTGGGGGGAGGCCCGCCCGCTCGACAGCAACGGCAATGCTTTCCATTGCTCCATCACCACCGAAGGGGCCCACGGGGATCTGTGTGGCCGCTAGGTCCGACTTCACGAACGTCAGGACTCCACCATGGCCCCCACCCCCTGGCCTGTCACGTCTGTGCGCACGGTAACCGGGGAGCACCGGAGGCAGCGATTTGTCGCTCAGCCATGTTTCCTGCAAGAGGAGTATGTCTGGCTGGTGTCTGGCGACCAATCGGCTGATCTCGTCCTGCGAGTTTGGCGGGTATTCCCTTGCCTTGAATGATCTGCAGTTGAAGCTGATTACTCGCAGCGTCGACTCCGGACTGTGAAGGCCTGTCTTCTCCCGTCTCACGCCGTTTTGTTTCCCGAGTGGCGGGCCTCGTTTTCCGCGTAGGCTGCGCTGCTCGGTGCCGACCCGCGCGTTTTTCGGACCGAGCGGGCCTGCTGTAGGACTACCTTCGTCCCTAAGAACGAAAGGAATGGGGCATGTTCCTTCCCATACCTGTGTGCGGCGAGGCTCTAGAGCCGCCGGGGAGCCTGCCGGTAGGCGTGTTGGGGGCCCCCCTACCACACGGGTGTGGCGATTCGCAGCGCCTCGGCGTTGGGGTCTGCGCTCTCACTGACGAGTATGGCTGGAACTTCTGGCGCTGAATCACGGCCGTTTCCGACTCGTCGCATTTGTTTCCCGGTTTACACATCTCTCCGTCACCCACTGCCTGTTTCTCCACAACCTGCGAGGATACAGACTGCTCGGTCGCAGCGACAGGTACGTGCGGCTCCCGCACTATGCCTTGGGGGCAGTGTGTCGCGTCCAACGTGCAGACCGCCTGCTGTTCGTCCCGGTTTTCACTACAGTGGTTTGTCGGCTGGTACGAGGGGCCCGGGGGGGCCTCGGTGGCTTGCGCTACGTGGGTCATAGTTCGAGGGTCGTCGATACTCGTTCCAGGACAGACTGGTGGTCCCCGAGGCCGGCAAGCAGCTGAGTCCCTCTCCCTTCGTGGCGCTGACTCCGCGTCGCTTGGGGGGGTTTCCCCCCGGCGCCCTTCCCTGACGTTCTCATCTGAGTTTCGTCGCCGACGACGAGGTACTACTTCGCCCCGGACCACGGATGCGGAGCGCCTGTCCAGGTTACTAGCCGATTTTCCAACCTCAGCACGTTGGCCTTCCACACTGCGTGAAGCATCCGTTTGTAAGGTCCCGAGCACCGACTGTTTGCCACACTTCGCTGCGTTCTCCGGCGGGGATTGCGGATTTTGGCGTTCCGTCGTCTCCGGGCTTGGCGGGTGCGATTGGGGGTTGACCACATTTGTCTGCTGCTGTGCCGGCGCTGCCGCAGCTTGACTGAGTCCCTGCTTCAGTGCGTGGTTTTCTGCCCGCAACCGAGCCACCTCAGGTTGTTCGTTTGTAGGTGGTTGGGGCCTGTGTTGTCTGAGGCTGGCGATTTCTGCTCGGAGTAGGTTTAGTTCGTCCGAGGGCTGGCAGGTTTTTTGTCTTAGGGCTTGCACCTCCGCCCTCAGCAGTTGTACCGCAGTGTCAGGTTGGAGGGAGGCAGAGTGAGTGAGGACAGCCTGCAGTGTGGCCTCAAGGCTGGCCATCCTTGCACCCAGGTCACTAGGTGGTGTCGGGACCGGCGGACAAGTGGGGACCGACTCCGTCTTTGCAGCCACGTTTGCTTCGTCCGTCGATTCGTCATCGACCCTTTTTCCTCCAAACAGGGGTTGTCCGTCATCGACTTCCATATCGGGCTGCTCCTGTGACCCCGGGTACTCGCCCGCCACCTTCCACATGAGCTCAGCCTCTTGGCCCCTTGGGTATCTTTCTTGGAACTCTCTGCGGGTTAGGAGAGTCTTGGAGATAGGGTCTTTCCTCTTTCTTCCTGCTGCGTTCACCGAACGGTATTCCTTGGAGAGGGAGGGCCCGGGTGTGTGCTTTTCCGGGGGGGTCGGGTCATCCTCAATCCTGCGGATCCTTAGGTTTACCCCCGTCCTCGTCGTGTACGTGTCCTTACCAGGTAACCATTCTGAGAGCACAACCCAGCTAACCAGGCGTCGCGGCCCAGTCCTTTTGTAAAGCGGGGTGACTATCCATCCGAGTGCCTGCAAGTTGGAACGCAGCGTTGCGGCGTTTGTACCACACGGGATACCTTGCACAAGGAATGTCCCTTGTTCTGGTGGTAGCAGTCCCTGCGAGGCTAGCTCGTGTCTGACCGCTGCGTATGAGCCGTTTCCAACTCGTAGCCCGTACCCTCTTCCAATCTCTTCTAGTCCACGATGGGCATCCCCGGCCAGTGTTGCTATCTGCCTTGCGCGTTCCAGGGTACAGGTGCCCAGCTGAATCACCTTGAGGGGCATTGGCGACATCGGTGACAGAAAGACCCCATCTGCGCCGCTACAGCGGAGGAGGGATTCTGAGTCTTCCTCTGGCACTGTGACACACACCTCACATCTGCCGTCCCATACCCGTGCACCCCAGGCGTCTGTCACTTTTTCAGTCGGGTATCTGCAGTCAAGCAGGCGCTGTGATAGTTTCACAGGGTTTAACGCCGCGATCTCTGCTACCACGTCAGTTTCCAGGTACGCTGAGACTCTCAGCGGGAGCAGCGGCGTTTCCCAGCCAGGGTACAGTTTTAGTTTCTCCCGGTCCCCCGTCAGACCGTCATCGCGGACCACTTGTACACGGACCTTAGACGAGGTGGAGCGGCTCCCTGTTTCTGCACTGCTCCTGCTTTCGTTGCGGTGTGGGACAGCCTGAGTCCTCGAGCATACGCTAGCGCCCCTCCCACCCTCAGTTCCATGTCCACGGCCCCCCCGGTGACGGCCGCCGCCCAGCACATAAGGCAGCACGCTGAGGGACGGGGAGAATCCAGCAGCGAAACCAATCTCCCGTAATGGCACTTTGAGGGGCAGCGGTGTGCCACGACCACTCACAACCCTAACGTCGGGGCAGGGGATCAGTCCCAGTTCCGAGAGCACATCGCCGAGGCAGTCGTCGATTTTCGCCGTCACACAGCGTCTTCTTCCGTCGATCCCAGTTACCAAAAAGGTGGTGACAGGCCGGCGGGGGGCTGGGCTGTGTTCAGCTATGGTTGTTGCTGGGACGACAGGAGGGAGAGCTGGGGACTCGGTTTCCGCAGTCCGTGGTGAGGCGGTCGTGGGTGTGGCCGCACACACACGTTGTGGGGGGTTTACACAGGATGTCGCAACCGGGGGCGCGCCGGGGGGTGGCTGTACCGTCGGATGCTGCGCCGGGGAATGCCATGTACGACCAGTGGCGAGGGTGGTTTCTCCACGTGACCATTTGTCAAGCAGGCACCACCGAACAGAACCACAACTGCAGCCCCTGGCGCAGATCCCCCACAACTGGAGAAACCTGCACCAATTTGAGAAGTGCCAGCCACACCTCCAGGCCGGGGGCAGAGCATGGAAGATCCGGGTATGACGCGCCAGGTTTGATGATCGGCGTCGTTCTGCTGACCTCTGCAGTCTACGTTGTCTTGCCGTCTGGCTCCGCAGTACAGAGCGAGGGGGCTGCGGTAGCCGTGGCAGGCAAGGCGTGCCTACGACGTTGGTCAGATCATAGCGGGCCAGGGGTGACCATGCCGTGTCTGCTGCCGTGACCGAGGACGGGCGGGCACGGAGACCGCACTCCACATGGGTGGTGTACTGCTCCCGGTGCGTGTCCGTGTCCGGCGTAGTATCCATTGCCACCTTTCCGTTGTCGTCGTTGAAGCTGTAGGCGGCGTCTCCAACGTGCACGATCATGTCCGCTACGTCCACCTCCGACACGGTCTTCTTCGCTTCGAACAGCGTGCGGTCCGGGTGCGGCGACACCCACGTGGCGTTGCCGTCGGCGACCTCAGCGACCTTTGGTACCTGCGCGTACTGCGATGCGTCGGCGCCGGTCTGGAGCCAGGTGATGTTGTGGGCACCGGTATCGGTGGTGGTGCCGGTGAAGGTGAGCTCCGTGACCGTCGGCGTGAAAAGGTAGCCCGACGGCTCGAATATGACGGAGTCCGCGGCCCGCACCGTGAGCGCCAGGCTCGTCGGCGGCGCGCTTTCGATCGACATCGTCTGCGGCATCGACGTCGCGAGAACGTACATGGACGGGTACTCCGGCGTAGACGGCGTCTTGACCCTAATCAGCCGCTTGATGAGGATGTCCTGCGGCTCTGGAAACTCGTAGTGGTGGAAATCAGTCCCGGAGAACTGGTACGTGGCTTGGAGCGTGAGCGTCGCACCCTTCGGACACCGACCGGACAGAGAGTACGACCGCGTTTCAGGTGCAGGAGGCGAGGTGTCGGTAGACCCGGCTCCGGTCCAGAACAGTGCTTCATCGGTGAGAGTGAGGAATTTGCCGACGAACGTCACGGTTACGTCGTGCACCGGCATCGCGATCGGCCGGATGGAATACGGACGTACTTGGTTCTCGAACTGCGCAGAGTAGTTGTTCGGCAGGAAAGTGGATGGGATCAGGTCGTTGCGGCAGTCCCCCGCGTCCCACCAGCACATCTCGTCCCACAGCCAACTCTCGTGGGCGCAGTCCGGGTTGCGACCCGTGACGTCAAGGTAGATCGGGTCCAAAGGCGCGAAGTCTCTTCTGTTCGATCCGTCAAACTCGAAGCTGAGCAGCCTATGCGTGTCGGAGCGGAGGCTCGTCAGCCGGATGCGGAACTCCAGCTCGCTGTCGAGGGCGGTGAAAGCGCCAGTGATTTGCCGCAAGCTGCGAGGTGCGGTATTGGTGTAGGTCCTGTTGAAGCCGATGATCGAATCTCGCGGTGGGAAGCCGTCGGACGAGTCGGACTGCAATGCATCGAAGAGGCTTCTGCCGGCGTGAGACCTTAGACTGGACAGCGGGGGAGCACCGCTGTTGTTTCTAACCAGCACATTGTCAGTGATCGGCCGCGAGTTACGAAGTGCAGATCTGCGGAAGAACACAGTCCAAGAGCACGGAGGGAGGCGCGGGCGCAGTGCCGCGCCGTGAAACACGTCGCGTAAATGGTCGACCAACAAGACTCGCATGTGGATGCTGTGCGACTCGTACTCTTCATTCGCCAAACCAGCGCTGCCAGAGAGCTGCTCCGCTTCGGATACGCAGCCAGCAACCACCTTGGCGAGGGCTGACGCTGGGGAGGCGGAGCCGGGGCACTGCGCGACCAACGAGTTTGAGGCGCGGGCACTGCCGTTGTTTCCAACCCGCACACCGTCTGTGATTAGCCGCGTGCTACGAAATGCGGATCTGTGACGGCGATAGGCGGCCTGCGTATTCGAGGTCGGCGAAGACAGTGTTTTGTCGTCAGAGGTCCGCTCGTTTACGTCGTCGAGGATGGTAGTTACGAGGCTGAGCGATCTACGGGCGTTGAACGGATGCGAGCCTACACTCTCAACAGCAGTGTAGTTGGGAGCTGCCCGTA